>JAVGVS010000020.1:3277714-3375214 GCA_032718565.1 Distichodus sexfasciatus | reverse complement strand
GTGCGTGGAATCCTAAAACTCTAACAATAATGAAAGCACAAAATATGATAGCAAATATTTCCCATTGAATTGGATAGTTGAGATTGATCTCTCTCTCTCTCTCTCTCTCTCTCTATATATATATATATTTATTTATTTATTTTTATTTATTTATTCTTAATTTGTATTAATTTTAACGACATTTAGCGGTTTTGAACACCTGTCTTTTTACAAACAGCATTGGCAGGTCATTTTTACAGCACAGTTGGCTTTAATTAGAATTCTGACGGAATTGGGAACTGCATTGCATTGATGAATCAATAAAGCCAGTTGTAGACGACTACTTTTGTTATTAGTGTGGAGTCGTTTTGAGATTTTCTCTCGGTTGAACTTATAAGATGCAGTAGTATAACCTTATATAATTGTCAAGATTGTAATGTAAGTTTTAATGATGTGCTGGAAACTTAGATTGTGAGGTCATTTTGTCAAAGTACGTTTAATCAATCAATCAATCAATCAATCAATTAATTTATTGAAGTAAAGTTTAAAACTGGTTTGTTGGCTATAAAGTGAGGTTTTTGTACCGTATAAGTTCTTTGGTTTTGTTGGATCATTAATAAACGTGTTCTTCCTTTAACCACTTTTGGATGTTGGGTTATTTTTTACATTAAAAAAATAGTAGGAATATATACATTTCATGATAGTCCCTAAACAGCAACTCCTAAGCCATGAAGAAGTGCAAATGTGGAACAGAAATGAGATAGTGACTCCATTTCCTAATTACAGGAGACTGTCTCACTAGAGCAACAACCTCAGGGTTCCAACAATGAAGTAACACTGGAGGTAGTACCGAGCCAAACTGGCCCACAAACAGGGTCAGTCTGGGGTTCTAAAACTAAAAATTGCGCTGGTAACCCCGAGATCAAGCTCGAGGTAAACCTGAAGTTGAGCCCTTCAATATTCCCAGAAAGCACCCTCTTTGCTGTTATTTGAATTCTGCGTGTTGAGGAAGTGGGCATATTCACAAATGCTCATTGCACAAATACCCGCGTGCCAAGTGGTTTTTCCTCTTCGTACTGTGAGAGTATTGGTGCAACATTCATGTGCAACCATCAAAAGTCAAGCTACACTCAAAAATGACTGAACTTTCATTCTGTTAAAAACAAGTAGAAAATTGCTGATAATGATTTGCAAGATTTAAGCATGATTTTAAAAGAAAACATTTGGAATAACAGACCTCCTAGCCTTCATTGACCTGGGGTTAGTCTGTATTTATGCCTTTAATTGTATATAATTATATTTTTAATTGCAAGATTGACTTACTTCAGGTTACTTCAGTAAATTGGAAGCTCACTAGACGAAGATGTTATCACATCCAACAGCCTGGTTTGCATGTACAGTTGACAGTTAAAAGGGCCACAAGTAGATAGCAACCAGTGTCATCTGTAGTCTGTGTTCTAGAAAACCGAGGGTGCGGTTAAGTTTGTCATGGTTATATAAATGTATGAATTTATTAGTAAGATCAAGATGATTCTGGAATACAGTAGGAGTATCATGCTTACTAAGTAATTATGTAACACTTTCAACATCTGACCACAATATTTGATTATGTAAATTTGGCGAATCGCCAGCTTCAACAGATGACAATTGTCCCTATAAATTCACCTTTCAGCCTAAATTCTGTGATGTGATTTTTTGAACAAGTTTCAGGCTATTTCCATTACACCACCCTTTATGTTTTGCATGTGGCCTCTATCTATGCTTTGTGAGTTTGACAAGCTTTGACATGTCCACATGTTTTTGTGAAACTATGCACATACAGCAATTAAAGTCTTTTGAAATGCAGGGCGAAGCACTTAGCACATCAATAGCAGAAAAATATATTACACTCAAGTCTTTCCTTAAGCAAAATTTTATTTGAATAAACTGACAATATGAATAATTTGGTAACAGACAATAAACATTTAGGATGGAAAATGTTTGTAAGGATTAAAAATTGTGTTTCCAGACAAGTTTTGATTCTAAAAGGCCTTATGGTTGATTTAAAGACAACATTTAATTCATTGAATACCAAAAATTTGGCATCTGTGTGTCTGTACATATATATGTATGTATATATATACATATATATATATATACACACACACATACAGATATAGATATACAGACACATTGCGTAGTCTAATGAATTGAAGCTTTCAGGAAATCCTCAGTATCGGAGATTAGCCTCCGAGTAGATTCGGAAGTTTTGCATTATGATCAATTTTCATTGGTAGAGTAGTATAGAATAGGTCCTGAATACTTTTATTTTTTTTTTAAATAATGTCATGGTAAGGGGGTCCTTAGGCATCTTGTTTTACATTACTGTCTCTGTATAAAAGTAATAAAATTCTTCGTGCATCTAAATGACAAAAACAACAACAAAATAACTTCCAGCAATTTTAATAGTAAGAGTAAACACACAAGCCTAAAATATGTTCACATGTTTTTGATGATTATACATACTAGAAAATTCTTTAAAGTAATTTTTAGTAGTTAGTCAAAGCATTTTACTATCTAATGATCATTCTAATAATATGATACTTGAAGGGTTGGTGCATATTAGGTAAGGGAAGATCCTTGCAGAAAAGGAGGTTTTATCCATTCTATTTTAGAAGCTGACCAAATCTGCGCTGCCTTGTGTGAGATCTATTTGCAAGTGTTTTCAACAACCTTGATAGACTTGAGCCAAGGCTGGGTCCAGACAGCAAGTTTACTTTCTTTGAGTCTTGAGGAAGACACACACAAACAGGCGTAAATTGATAGGCTGTATAGCAAAATGACAATATAAATCCATGTGAGTTGTACAAACATAAAATCATCACATACCTCTGCACCATCTGAAATGGGACACAGATCATCAAGTCCACTTTTTCTGCAGTTAGTTCTGGCCATCTCAACTTCAAAGATGTACTTCAATCCAGAAACAACCCTAACAATCGGGGAATCACAAAGTCACTGCAACCTTAGGTAACATGTCTTTTGGAGAAAAAGGAGAAACCAGATAATTCAGTGTTAAAAAAGTTTCTTTACTTAAGTAGATTAGCAGTGAGACAGAAAATTCACCAAACTTTAAATATGTTAACACACACACATAAATAGTTTAAATAAGTAAATCCATTAATAAAGAATCTTTTTACACAGCTTTTTGATGTCCAAAGTGAACATACAAAAATGCAAAAATAAGAATAGATTTTAAAGTAAAAAAGATATAAACCTTGAAATGCTGGGAGCACACTAAATAAGAAGCTTTCTAACATTAAGTAATGTTAGAAACTTTAACTAATAATTTAGGTCAATGCTTTTCTTTCTTTTTTTTTAAGGTTTTTAAGTTAAAATTAGGGCTTTTTCCAAATTATATATATATATATATATATATATATATATATATATATATATATATATATATATATATATATACACACACACACACACACACACACACATCAAACCAAAATCAAACCTGTCCAGACGCAAAACTAAATCTCACTAAGCCCAAATATTTATCAGGAAAACTGATCTACTTGCTTAGCCGGTTACGAAGCCGTTAAAATATCCTACAAATCTGCACAATTTGCTGAATATTCGCTTACATTTGTGTGACAACAGGGTGATTGTCAGACGGACAGAGGCGCCTCTAAACAGATTCACAAAAACACAAGTACCTATGCCAGAAAAATGAAGTGGGGGAGCTGTGAACAGAAGGCTCTGTGTACTAGGAGGAGGATCTACACTAGAGAGGAATCGTTTTGCAGCCTGACCTAATATATGGATTTTGTCAGCTGTGATTTTGGGGAGAACTGAACGATTATAAATCTGACAAGAGAAAAATCCTACCTGCTTTTGGACCCTGATGACTCTGGCGACCTGGCTAACGTACATGTCGTTGCTGGCCTTGTTGTGTTGGGAAACGGCGAACTGTAACGCATTTCGGACATCTTCGTCGTCCATGTTCGCATCCATTGGAGCTCCGGCCATTCTGGCGCTGGACACCACGACCAAGGCCATGGCCAGGAGAAGCGCGACAGCCTTCACAAACATGTTTGGATTACAGGTCTCGAATCTGTGCGACGAGAGTGAAAAGTGGGCAGAGGGTTAGGCAGAATCTCGTGATTATATAAACAGTTCTGACATGCCGCAGGGAGGCGCTTGTTTCCACCAATCAGCTTGCATGAAACTCCACGTGGGCGGGTCTTACCGGAATTACACGGTCATGCCGAACTACTGCGTGCCAAGGAGAAAAACGAATGGACTGACTTATCAGACTGGCTTATTAATGTGGAATTTTCAATAAAACGGGCGGCAGGTTGCGCAGGGGTTAGCCTCACAGCGAGAAGGACCTGGGTTCAAGCTCCGGGTCGGCCTTGAGGCCTTTCTGTGTGGAGCGTGCATGTTCTCCCCGTGTTTGCGTGGGTTTTCTCCGGGTGCTACGGTTTCCTCCCACAGTCCAAAGACACGCAATATAGGTTAATTGGCGACTCTAAATTGGCCCCGTAACGTGTACATGTGAAGGTGAGTATGTGAGTGTGTGAGCCCTGCGGTGTGTTGGCGCCTGCCCAGGGTTGTTCCCCACCTTGCGCCCGTAAATTCCCGGGATAGGCTCCGGTACCTCCGCGATCCCAGTTGGGATTAAGCGGTTCAGATTATGAATAAATGAATTTTCAATAAAACATCACATTTTAAATGCAGGGTAAATTCAGTTAGAGAGGCTTAATAGAGATACTTTGTAGAGATCACAATGCATTTATCAAATGTTTACTTTATTACTATTTCAAGCTGATTATATAATCAGATGAAGTAGAACTCCAACATTGTCTTATCTGGGGCTGTACTCATTGAAAGTGAGTGATTATTTGTCATTGTGATTAGTTGACACATCACAGCACAGCACACAGTGCACCACAACAAAATGTGACATTTAACCCATCTGTCAAGGAGCAGTGGGCAGCAAACAAGCACTTGGGGAGCATTGCTTGGGGACAGTACCTTGCTCAATATTTAATTGGTCATAATCCGTTTGCACAAATAATAACATTTGGCCAGTAAGTTTAAGATGTAATTTTAACAGGATACAGCCAGTTTATAGCAGAATATTTCTGCTAGCTGAGTAAATATGTAATGATTTCTACATCTGACCACATGATTTGATTATGTAAGAGTTGTTTGAATTTGAACCAGATGAGAATCATCGTGCAGCCTGCCCTAATGTTTTGGTTTTGGAGTTGTTTTCTTTATTATATACTGTAGTTTCTTTATGGGCAAGTTTTAACAAATGTGTTGGACACATGGATCATACATGGATATTTGCCATATTCTCACAATTTTGTCTCGACCTATTTCAACTTGCTTGTAAAAATATGTTGTACTGGCTACATAAACATTCTTAATGGGATCTTCACAACTTTTTATGTAAGCATCCAGCTTCAGAACAAACTTTGAGCAAAGAACCCATTGACCTCCTTGGAATCAATTTAACCCGGGAACAATTCTCTATCTGAACATTTTGATCCATTATCTATTTGCCCTCCAGTAAGTTTGCACAGCAGTCTGTTTTTGTTTGTTTTGCAGATGTTATTACTAGTCTAATTTGCACATCTGAAAAAAAACAAACAAATTGTTGGACATTGGACATATCCTTCTTACAAATTGATTTCCATGAATACTGTAGGAAAGTGTTGGAATGGAATGGGAGCATTTTTGGAAAGGTGGGTGGGTAAGAATAGCAGGAAATACAGGGAGAGTGCTTGGAGAAGAGATTAAAGTCTGACTGGACTGGCCACAGCAAGTTAATTTAATGTTCTGATGTATAAAGGTTACCTCCTTTATGTGAGAGAGTTTATTTCTATAGTTTTGTAGTTGTATGTTACTTATTGTAAACAGCACTGGACCACAATCACTCTAAATGACATTTTTCAGGGTTCATAACATGATAGTTTCATATATTATGTTTTTGTTCTATCTGATTTTAAATTTAATCCATCAAAACATTGTGTTTTAAGCTGTAACTATGCACATTCTGTAAGGTTCTAAAAATCTCCAAATCTCTGGCATGTTGGGACAGATCTGAACTTGCCCATAGCTCCAGGTAAGAAACTCTGATGTGACAATAACAAAATGAAAGAGTATAACCTGAGGGGAAATAACACGTTCCTTTATCTCTCCTATAATGCATGCCTTCAGTCATTCCCAGTATACCGGCTATCATTGAGCTACAATTAAGATAAGCCAAATTTACACTTTGGATCCAACGCCATCTGCTGCAACTCTCTGAAAAGTACTCAATTGACGTCAAAACTATTGAATTTGCATCACAAGCTCCATGTTTTTAACTATAAATATAAATTAGGTGTTGCCATGGTTTACACCCTTTGTTATTTCACATGTCTCTTCAGGCCATTTTGAGAGGAAGAGAATCAGTGGAATGGATTTAAACTTCCTAATCACGATGTTGAAAGTGCTGCCCCATCCTTATTTTGTATTTATATACATTGCATAATTATAGGGACGGTCTCCTTGGAACAATTTGGGGTAGTAGGATAAACTCCAAACCATGACTGCTTGGCGTGCGGCCAAATATCCTACCACAGTCACACTATTTAGCAGATCTTTAAAGTTCGCTAATTAATTTTTTATCATCATTTTATCACTAATGGTCATATCACAGGTAGAAGCCTGATCCACGTGAAGTAATGTGAAGAGCTGCTTTTACTGTTTGATCACAGTGTGTCTTTCAGTCAAGCATGAATTTGTATGAATTGTTTCTAAATAATTTTAGAATGAAGATGAAGTCATTCTAAATGGTGCTTAACGGTATCAAGTAAACAAATGTGATTTATTGGGAAATGCCAAGATCCCTTGTCATCCATGCAATAAATACTGAATTGTTTGCTTCACTGGGCCTATATTCATAAGATAAACTAAGCTGCTATGTGTGGTATGTTTGTCATCTTCATTACTTGTACAGTCTTAGCCAGGAATCTGGCACACACCAGCTCTAAAAGCTTATAATTACACACTTCACTTTAACACTCATAGAAATACTATATCATACACACATTGTATATAAATGTAATTATAACTGTTTATGTATAATTTTATTTATGTGTATATACCAACATGGCTTAAGTGACTAAATCCCTGTGTTGGTGATCATAAGATTGGGGGAACCACACTCTTGAATAAGGCCCTTAACTCCAAGTGGCTCCTCCAAGTTGCAAATGAAATTGGCTCAGAATAAGAGCATCTGCTAAAATGACAAATGTAAAATTAAAAATGTAATTAAATCTATTTGATTAACCTTATTAAGATTTAACCAGTACATTTCAAGTACGTGTTGTTTTGTGCAATTCAACAAAGATTCTTGAACCTCGAGTTTACCGAAATGCAATGACTCTTGAATCGATTCCGTACTCGGAGTCGGTTCCAACGTGTGTAGAATCGAACAAAGCTACTTCTCTCAGAGGAACCAAATCCAAACTCCTCCTGCAGCGCGACTCCCACTCCGCACTTTGGACGCAGGAATTTGTGGGAACTTAACACACGTACACACACATTCACACATCCTGGGTGTGACGCTGCACGTTTTTTCCTCGCAAAACCTCAACGCCAGTGGCTGACGAAAAGTGGGGAGCAAACTATGCAGGCGATCGAAAACATTAAGTGAGTAGACGACATTTCCACCAGTTGTCAGATGCACGAGTTGCGTGTTGTGATCTCATTAGACACAAATACACGACACAGCACACAGTTGTATAGTTTATTGAGGTATTGTCATTGTGCCCGTGTTCCCATTGCGTTTAGAAAGTGAGTATTTGCATAATTTTGTGTATCACCGGTAGGGATGAGTATCGTTTGAATTTCTTCGATTCCGATTCCGGTTCCGGTTCCGCTTAATCGATTGCGGTTCTTATCGATTCCCCATTTCGATTCCACAAAGGTAAGAAAAACAAAAAAGAGGACAACTGTTTAAATAACAAAACAAACTTTATTCAGGATGATTCAAACCAAACAGTCAACTGATTTGTTAACTAAATAAATGCAATTTAACAGTTCTTGTTGAGGAAAATCTGCATATCTGCCTTTTCTGGTAGTATTTGTGATCTTTCTGAGCATTCACTATCCCCTGCAGTTGAGAAAACCCTCTCACTTGGGGCTGAGGAGGCCTGCACAAATAAATATGAAAAAGCTTCCTCTGATAGCACAGGATGTGTGGATCTGTTGTTCCAGGGTCATTAGATGTCATTGTTGGGCTAGCAAATGCTGTGTTTAAGAACCTCTTTACAGAACCGAAAAAAAACAAAAACGAGTGGGTACCCGGTACCGGGTATTTTCGAATCGGTTCTTATTTGGAACCTAATTTCGGTTCCCATCCCTAATCACCGACTTATTGACTCCTTGTTCTTAGCAAACTGCTAATCAGGATATAGACTAGAACAGGCCTTAACTTGACTACTTTAGTTTGTATACATTTGTTATAAAACATTTATACGTAGTAACTATTACCAGTATGTGCCATTACTTCATAAAACGTGCGTTGCAATAAGTATATCTGTTGTTTTTTCCCTTATTGGGATATTAGGTTAAGAAAAGAAAAGTAGTAGGTTCACGTCTGAACCTCCAGCTCTACCACCATTAGGCCTTTAAGCATGACCTTTAACCTCAAGTTGCTCCAGGGAGACTGTCCCTTTAATTAGGGTATGAAAGCTGCTCTCGATAAAAGTATGTAATATGTAATAAAAAAGGAAAAAAATGTAAGACAGTACAACACATACAAAGACCAACCTTTGTCACTTTTATGAGACAAAATCTAATATTAACATACTGACTTTTGCAGTAGGGGCTACAAATGTAATTCTCATCTACCAAGGACATGGGGAGAGTTAGATTTGACACGGTCTTACAGAAGGTTATATCCAGAAAAAACAGTGTTCCCACATTGACTTTTGGTACAAAGGATTTCTTTGTGTCTTATTCAGACAGGCCCTCTCTGGCCTTGACCACTACAAACTTAAAGTTCTGGCGGTTTCGACTGTTGGAATCGGAGGTCTTTTGTGTTACTTGTCCTGGAGGAGAAAGCCAAAGAAAATCCCTGCCGGAGATGGCTGGTGGAGGGTAGGAGAGAAGGCTCCTGCAGAAGACAAAACTATACGCTCGTTTGTTGTGGAGACCTGCAAAGAACAGATAAAGGTAGGAGCAGGGAACTGTTAGAATATGTAAAATACATCGATAAAATACATTGATAAAATGCATTGAATATATTAATGAAGTCAATCTGTAAAGTTCTTTAAAATGCCCAAGAACTTTTAAAACAAAGAGTAACAATGGACAGAAATGGAAAAATCGTATCTTTCGTAATTCATGAGAGATATGGAAAACCACAAACACGCTGATAAAGCCAAGTGTTCAGTAAAGCTTGTAAGTATGATTGTTTTGAATGACAGAACATAAATCTAATTCATGACTGCTTCCTGGTCTTTAGGATCTTCACAGGCGCATTGACCAGACAAGATACACCGACGGCCTGGAAGATTGCCGATTCCATTATGGGTTTAACTCTAACTATCTCAAAAGGGTGGCCTCTTACTGGAGGCATGACTTTAACTGGGAGAAGCAGGTAAAGATGCTGAACAAGTTCCCCCACTTCAAAACTAACATTGAGGGTGAGCATATTTTTTCCACAATTTCTGCATAATTAAGAAGACTGGCATTAAGCCCTTTGTGATCAATTCTGGCAGAATACTTTCCTTTATTAATTTGCAAATTGACTTTGCATTGCAGTATTCCACTAGTACTATCCCATATCCCAATCTATAAAATCTGGATGCCAATCATAACTGATAATATACAATTCATATTTTTTCTTAGGTTTAGATGTGCATTTTGTTCATGTGAAACCCGTCCCACGTCCTGGTCAGAAGGTTCTGCCACTCATGATGGTGCACGGCTGGCCTGGTTCCTTCTTTGAGTTCTTTAGGATCTTGCCTTTGCTCACAGACACCAAGGAAGACGTCGTCTTTGAGGTGATCTGCCCTTCCATTCCAGGGTACGGCTACTCAGAAGCCCCACAAAAACAGGGTGAGACCCCTAAAATTCTACTGCCAACATTTAACAGTCAATGGGCCTCATTCACCAATATTTTCATAGGTTTTTTTCTTAAATTTGTTCTTAAGAAAGTTCATTTAAAACATTTACATAGACATTTCAGTAATATATTATGCAACTGTAGAACTGAAGAGAACCCAATAACGTTTTGCACAAACATGCATTTAATAAAATTTCTGTAAAAGAGCACTTTAGCAGACTCAAATCTTATTAACAACAGATCTCAATAAGAAAACATGGATGAATGCCAGAATCTTTGTAAAAAGTGTGTTTTAAGAGCAAATTTCTTCTTAAGAACGTTGGTGAATGAGACCTTATGATACCTCTTACATTTCGTTTTTTACATAATTGATGCATGCTATTGCTCATGCACAGGATTTAATTCCTTGGACACTGCCCGTATCTTTCATAAGCTCATGGAGAGACTGGACTTCACTGAGTATTATTTACAAGGTGGAGACTGGGGAGCCCTCATCACCAGTAACATGGCCCAGATAAAGCCCGAGTACGACACTTCAGTAAAGTGCAGCAAACACAAAAATGCCAGTGTTGTTGATTTTGGCTTTTCTCACAATCCATTTTTGCCCCTCTCTTTAAAAAAAAAGGTGTGTCCGTGGTCTGCATCTTAACATGATCTATGCGAGGGCAGGAAGCATTGTGACGGTTTTCTCTCTCCTTATCGGCCGATACCTGCCCTTCCTGGTTGGCTTCACCAGAGAAGACGTCCGTCGGATGTATCCTTACATGGAAAAGAATGTGTATGAAATACTGAGAGAGTCTGGTTACATGCACATCCAAGGAACCAAACCTGACACTGCAGGTATCCTACTATAACCTAATAGAATCATTAGCAATTAAAACCTCTTGAGCAAATTAAGTAATTAAGGCTTGAAAATGGACAGTGTGCCAAGTATTTGTTAATGCGCAAAATAATATTTTCCCTCATTAATAACTTGTTCTTATAGGCTGTGGGGTAAACGACTCTCCAGTAGGGCTGGCTGCTTACCTCTTGGAGAAGTTCAGCACCTGGACCGATTTCAAAAACCGGGACCTTGAGGATGGTGGATTAGAGAAGTGACAAAGTCTAATCTTCTGAGACATATTAAATGATTTGCCTAGATCAAAATCTTATGTAGAATAATAAAAAAAAACAACATACAGCAACATCAGTGTCGCCCTCTAGCTGTTAATCAGTGGAATAAATTAAACCCTAGACAAAAGCAGGCAACCTTTGTCCTGGTGTGTTGCAACAGAGCAAGATCTCCATCCTACCTGTCATAGATATTGTACTTTCAAACTTTTCAAAATACAAGCTCCCTTTGATTAAAAGTAGCTAGGCTACAGCCAAACTGCTGGTTTAATATAGTAGTAAGCTACACTACAACTTAAAGAGGAAAAGAAGCTAACTATATCAAAATGATTTCACGGCTTTCAATTTCGTGCTTCCATCTTGCATCCTCTGACTCCCATCTAGCAGCTGCCAAGAGCGTGCTGTGATGTAAAGAGCTGGCACTCTAGCTGCCAATTCAACACCAATCAGAAACACTTGGTAGTTAAAATCTGGAAAAGCTGAAAAGCAGCTTAAAGTAGTTAAATTAGTAGTGTCTCTAGTTTAAATGAACTACTTTCCCCACATTCCGTATGCATTAGGGCATCAAATAAAGTGTGCTCATGTAGATGCTACTATTTATCACTTATACATTTGTGTTTCATCTCAAACCACAGGAAATTTAGTCTGGATGATCTCCTCACCAACGTGATGATCTACTGGACTACGGAGTCCATCGTGTCCTCAATGCGCTTCTACAAAGAGAACTTTAACAATTACCAGAACAGAGTGGACAACGTGTGAGTTGTAACATTTCCTCTAACAAACATTAGGACTCTCAGACCAAAAGGCATTCCTTTGATTATTTAACAAATCACAAATATGGGGTTACCAATTTGATGTATAACATACTATAGAACAATGTTTCAGTACTTTATTTGGACATATACAGTGGTGAGCGGATGTAGGGCTAGACAGTATGACTTCAAAGCAATATCACCATTAGCTGAATATTTTACCATGACAAATAATGAACGGTTTTTTTGCCATTATAGTTCACTGACAAGGTTTGTGCTGCAAATATGCTTAACTATTCAAGATGGGATATTTTTTACTAATAAAAGAGTGGATATCTTACCTTTGTGATTTTAAAATAATTAAATGAAACATGACAACACAAGTGGGACATTACAGGAACACACTGTAGAGAGAATTATTTTAAACATATAAACAAAATTTTTTAAAAATAAACAAACTGTCATGGGCACGATTCTGAATGTCAGTTTCGATTAGCTGCCTAGCCCTATGGGGGCTGGGAGGAGATGGGTTGTTAGATTTCTGCAGATGAGAATTAAGTCTGTTTCCCTGTAACCTGTTTGGTCTTGTTTTTTGGAATGCATATCTCCCATGGTATAATGTGGCACAACAGCCGAGTGTGTTCAGCTGAGGTTATGGAATAATGCACTGCGGTTTACCTTTTGATAATGTTTTAAGTGTGGTAATTTATTTCCATATTGCCAGCCAGCTCAGGGAAATAGGTGTGGTGTACACATCATCTGGATTGTTAAGACAATATACATTGATTTCTTAAACTACACAGTACTGTGAACATGTCTTGAGCCACCTCTCATTTCTTCATATTTTGCTTCCAAAGATTCTGACTTTTTGGATTTTTTGTCATGTTATCTTGTGGAATAGTATTTTCATTTATGTTTTCACATGTTGCAAAACATGACTGGACCTATTGTTAAAACAAAGAAATAGGAGATGGCTGAGGACTTTTGCACAGTACTGTACAGTCTGTTTGTGAGATTTGCATGCTAACAGTCCCTATCTCTGATTGGTTTGACCCCTTCACTTTCAGGAAATCGTTTTTTATTTTCACTGAATTAATTTCCTTGTTTCTTTTTGTTACTTGTCTTGCAAGTCTGAACAGAAGGTGTATTTTTATTAAGGGAGAAGGTTGTGTTAAATCAGCATATGATATTATCTCATATCGATTGCTGGCTCCTGAATTGGATTGAATCAAAATTGTGTCGTAACAAACTTTGTGATATCAGCATACATGGTATTGTCATTTGAATGGCAATCGATATAATATTGTATTGTGATGAAATTTGTATATCATACCTATTCGTAAAGTGCCCATATTTTGTATTCACAGAACTCCAGTTTATGTGCCTACGGGACTGGCAGCATTTCCCCACGAACTCATGCACTGTCCGTGGACCTGGGCCTACTCGAGGTTCAAGGATATCCGCTCGTACACATACATGCCCCGAGGCGGCCACTTTGCAGCCTTTGAGGAGCCTGAACTCCTGGCACAAGACTTGTTTCAGTTTGTCAAGAAAGTGGAAAAGAAGGCAGCCAAGTAGCTGCAGCTTTACATTGGCACAACAAATGTAGATTGCAGCATTTTCAGGCAATATAACAGAAGCAGATTACACTTTACGTTTAATATGTAGACACACAGTTTACCCGCACAACAGCTAAAGTAAAAATAGAGCACTACAACTGCAAACACTAAATGATTTGGCCATGAAGAGGTCTATGCTTTGCAGTTTAAGCAGGTGTATAATTTATATTCAAAGACAAAATAAAGATGACAACCAATCCTTAGTGCTTGTTGTTTTTATGTATTTTAATAAAACATTTAGAATATAAAACTTTACTAAAAGGTATAAAATTATAATTGTTATATGCAAGGAAATTATTTGGAATCAATTTCACGCTGACCACAATTTTAGTGTTTTTAACTTGGCATCATATTGAAAGGGCGTTCTCCAACACAATGTTTCTTTCTTAATAAAATGTTGCTGAAATTTATATTAAAAAGGGGAGCACATACCTGACTGTGCCACAGTCATCTGAGATTAGCTTGGTTTAATCTTCAGAAATTCTCCTGAAAGAAGCATATAAAACTTTCAATCCCTGAGAAAGTTGGGTACAAACGGTTCCCTGGATCCTTACTCTTCCCTGCTTTTAATCAATACACTCTGTTGGTTTATGATGTCCAGTTATTTGGTCTGTAGAGTCCCTGTCATTTACAGAATCCTTTAACAGTCACAGGAGCTTGGAACCATATATAATCCTCCAGATCTCTGGTTCCAGTCTTTGCCAGTCCGCTATCCGAAGTGTCAGAGGTTAACGAAATCACCCGTCTCTTAACTCTTGCTGGAATTTTGAAGTTGATCTTTGGCTTAAACCAAGCCACACCGCAGTTGCGGTGTCCGAGCGCCATGATGGTGGTGGGCATGAGGCGTATGGGTTTTACGTCAGAAAGCAAATCGGCCACGAACAGAATGCGGAAGAGCTGCCTCAAGCACACCGAGGTCCTCAGGCTCTGGTCACCGCCTCCCACAACCAGAGCCTCCATGTTGACTTCGTAGAGCTCAGTGGGGTGCACCGGGGACCCTCCCAGCATAAAAAGCACACAGGGAACATGGGTGAGAGAGAAGAGAGTTTGTAGGTGGGTGAGCACCTCGTCTAGATCTTGCAGTGTCCTCTGGCAGTGGTGCCAACTCATGCTTTCTGAGATCTTGCCTGATTTCCTGTTTACTCCATCTTCAGGCTGTGTGAAAAGAGCAGTGTGGTTGTGGTCAGACATTATATGTCATTATACAGAGTGAAGTTCAGGCTAAAAGTCTAGGACAGTACTAGTGCAGTGATGAAAACGACTGAAAGCTGACCATAAGTCTGGGGAATCAAAACAGATGGGAGAGCTTAAAGTTAGCAAGTGAGCAAGTTAATCTCTCACCTGGAATGAGGTGTGCTGTTTCTGGAAGAAAACCATCTGGTCGTATGTCATGGGCAACTGCTGTCGCTGGTACAAGACACACTTCAGGAGCTCACATACAAATCTACAGCAGCCGTCCTGCGTGACACTCCCGGCAAACACCACGTCCACGCGGCCTTCCTCCCGGGCTCTCCTCATCACCTCCTCATCGTCACACAAGGCCTGCGCTGGTGCGGACTTGCACTTCGATTCAGAGCCCACCTGGTTTGCCAGACTTCCGAGACTTGTGCCTATATGTAATACATTTAAATTACAATTAGTGTAGGGCTGCACCAAATACTGCTTCATCAGTGCCACTGCAATGTCTAATGTCAACTGTCCAACTGACAAAAGTGAACTGTGAGGTAAGACAGATTAAATCGAACACTATGGCTACGAGTTTTTTTTTCTGCTTACGTAGATTAGTCATGGAAAATAAAAACCAGTCTACAACTTGCTGTTTGATTCTGCTTGATTACTATAACTAATCTACATAAGAAGCCTGACAAAACAATTCTGGGCTTCTTAGAAAAGTTCAAGAAAGCATGGTTCATTCTCAAACTAAAGAAAAATTCTATTTGAAAAAGTTTTCATTGTTTTTTGTTTTCTACGCAGATGCACACCCCTGCAATACATATATTCCCATTTCCTTTTATAATGGTTATTTCTTAATAGGATTATTTTTTAATAATTAGACTTTTTAAAATTAAACTTAATAAATGTGCTTAACTTTACTGAACGTTAATTTTATAACCTTGAATCTTAAAAATTAAAACAAAAACATACACTTTGTGACGTCACTTGACGACGTAAGACCTTGCTTATAAATATCTAGAAAACTCACTTGTTTCCGGGACGGATTTTACAGTGTTGTCGCGATGGTTTTGCTCTTCCTCGCTGTTTAGTAATTTTAATCCTATTTGCTGGCCTTCTTGAGTAAAGTCTGTATTTCCGACAGCTGTGTGATGTTGAATATCATCAGGCTCGGCGATGGGAAGTCGGCTCCGGTTTTCTGCGTCGCTTCCCTCTGCGGCCTTTTCTTTGTGCTGAGCTTTGCGCTGGGTTTCGCCGATTTCCGTCGAGTCTGTGGTTTTAATCACAGACATAATTCTTTTCGATTTCTGAATCCCTTCTCTCCTTGATCTCTCGTCCATCTCAGGGACTATTTTGATTTGAATTTCCACCGCTGGTGCATCATGGGAAACCGGAAACAGGAAGTCGTCTTTTTCTGGAGGCGCTGTCACCATAGAAATCACAGCTGCCTACTGAGAAAAGTTACGCTGTTTTATAGTGTTCAATGATTAAATGAAGAATAAAATTGTCCCTACTTGTTAATAATAATAATAATAATAATAATAATAATAATAATAATAATAATAATAATAATAATATTTAGAGTCAGTTAATTGACACAATCAAATTGGGTGAAAGTTAAATGACTTTTAATTAAAGCACTGAATACAGCTGATAACAGTTTTAAAATTGCGCCATTACAGTAGTTATAGAGGTAATTACGTAACAGATTTCAATTATTTGCCACTGTTAAAAATAAAGATTTGCATATTTTTGACATCATGGTTCACTTAATTTATTAATTTGCTTTTAAGAGTATCATACAGCACATGTATTAATATTACTGGATGAAATAGCTCCAGTATTGGTAACTACTTTTTTCTACATTGCTTGTAGTGTAGCTAAATTAGTAGCTTAGTTACATTTAATCATTAATAGCTTGTAGTTTGAAAATGAGAAACAGGTAGCCTTGTGCACAATGCTGCATAAAAATGCACAAGATGCGTAAAAGCACACATGTGCTACGAATTTGATGCCTAATTTGGCACAATTTGAAACCAGGTGCCCAATTTGCCGTAATTTAGGACAAGACGCCCAATTTGGCACAATTTGGCAACAGATACCTAATTGGAACTAAATCAGGGTGGGTAGGGTGTCTGCCCCGGAACGGGATGCCCAATGTGGAACAATTTGGCCCCAGATGCCTAATTTGGCACAATTTGACACCAGATGCCCAATTTGGTACAATTAGGAACAAGATGCCCGTTTTGGCCCAATTTGAAATCAGATGCCCAATTTGGCACAGTTTGAAACTGGGTGCCCAATTAGGGACAATTTGGAGCATGGTATCTAATCTGGCACAACTGGGCACAATTTGAAACCAGGTGCCTAGTTTGGCATAATTTGAAATTGGGCGCCCAGTTCGGGATAATTTGGAACTGGGCGCCCAGTTCGGGATAATTTGGAACTGCCCGCCCAGTTTGGCATAATTTGCAGCAACATGCCCGATTTGGCACATTTTGGCACTGGGTGCCAAATTTGGTACAACTGTAAGCAAGATGCCCAATTTGGCGTATTTTGAAACTAGATGCCAGATTTGCCACAATACAGATTTGCCGCAATACGGATTATGGCACAAAATACTCTACGTGTCACAAATTGGCACCAGATACCCAATTTTGCACCAGATTACCAACGTGGCACAATTTGACGCCGAATACACAGTTTGGCACAATTTGGCACAGGATGCCAAATTTGCCACAACTGGGCACTGGGTAATGTGGCACAATTTGTAATCGGATGCATAATTTGGCACTGAATGCCCAAAAGTTTGGCACCAGATTCACAATTTCATACAGTTTGGAACCAGATGCTTACATTAGAATCAAATGCCCAATTTGACACAATTGGATACCTAATTTGGAACATTTTGGAACCAGATGGCCAATTTGCCATAATGTGAAACCAGGTGCCAAATTTGTTCCAACTGAACAAGATTCCCATTTTGGCACAATTTGAAACCGGCTGCACAATTTGGCTCAATTTGAAACAGGACTCGATCCACCAGACTGTGTGATAGCTTTTTCCCACAAGCCATCAGACTTTTAAACACACTTCCTGCCCTCACACTGCCCCCCCACCCCATGCACCCGGACTATGAACTGACTCTATTGCACCTCTGCACTTTACACAATGTCTTGTGATGCAAACGCTGCTCATTCGTGTTGCATTGAAACTGTCTCAGGAAAATGTTTATGAATCATTTTTATGTTTACAGACAGTACAGCATTTTCACTTCACACTGCTGCTGATCTGGCACACATTTAATGCCGGCCAATCTAAATTGAAATCCTCTTCTCTTGACTGCTACTACAGTATTTACACAATTTTGCACTGTTGCTACATATTTGCACAACATCTTTGTCTCTCTTTCTTGTTAATGTCTCTCATTCTAGTTTGAAGTTTTACATTTATATTTTACTTCTAGTTTGAAGTGTATATTTGATATTCTATTTATATATTTTATAGTGCCGTATTTGTTCCTTGTACCTTGTTCTTTGTTGTTTGCACTGTAAAAACTGGAGCCGCATTGTCTCTTCTCTCTGTATACTGTACAATATATAGCAAAGATGACAATAAGGTGAGTTTAACTTTGGATAGCAAATTCACAAAATTTGACAATAGATGCCCAATGTGACTCAATTTGAAACCGGCAGCCCAATTTGACACAATTTGGAGCAACATGCCCGATTTATTGTACACTATAGTAATATAGTAATACTATACTATAATAAATGCAACGACTAAATCTCTCAGAAACTGTATTTACTTTAAAAGTCACATGTCCAACAGAAAGTGACATCATCAAACTTTTTCTAAAGATAACAAGACCAAAAGTAAGTTATCTCATCTTTATATCAATACAGCTAATTATATATATAAAAGCTATATATGAGCAATGTTACGAGCACTTTTCACAAACGTGGTTGATTTCTTTTGCTATATGTTTCCCAAATCAACACACTATTAGATTTTTCATATTCCTATTAACATCAGATTTTACTTTTTAATTCGCATCTATTTTTGCCAAGGCTCATATATCCAAATATGCTGCGGGCTATTCTGGAATATTTTAGGAGCAGGAGAATCGTCTGTATGCCGAGAAGGTTAGAAATGGATGTTTTATGCACCGTAACCAAAAGAAAGATTGTATTACAATATTAATGTGTTAATATTGCTTGACTGCGTTTGGTTTTGATAAATTACCAATTTCTATAAAGTGTTCATATGTTATTAATGTTTCCGACGTAGGATAACAACATATGGCAGTCCATTACATAGGAAACGATAGGAAACTGTCGTAGTAGTCAAGCATGTGTACTTGTATAATAACTATGAGAAATAATTTTGGTCCTTAAACATTTTCTTAAATTGTAAAGTGCAAGACGTTCTGCTATAGTGATGTGGTGTATACATCTTTGCAATTAAAAAAAAAGACATTATTATTAATAATAAAAACGCGTTGCTATCCTACCGGGTCGCTAGGTTCTGTCGGATCAGTCAAGCCCGTTCGGAGGCTCGTGCGGACTTTAAGGGGTGGGGAGGCGTCAGGTCATAGCGACCAATCACAACACCACTTCCTTGTCGGAATCGTCCAATCAGATTGCTCACCGTGTGGACGGCATGGTGGTAGGTTGCGGCGCGCCGCAGGCTCCACTTACGCTTTTGACAGCTGCAGCTTCTCAGCTCTTTTGGGCGTCGCGCTCCTGAGCGCTTTCACTTTCTCTCTAGTTTGTGCACACGATCGGCTGTGAGCCTGGGGTTGAATCCCTCCAAACACTTTTACCTCAAGCACACACACCACGGCAGCATGAGCAAAAAGAAAAAGGAGTGGAGAGCGGAGAAAGGTGAGCATCTTCTTCTTCTTCTTCTCCTCCTCCTTCTCCTCTTCAGGCTTTCAAAGCCGGACCGGAGCTAGCTTTACGCGCTGTGAGGCGCCTCAGCCTAAAACACAAGCGACCGGATCAAATTTTCACTTCACCCCCCGAAGCTGTCGGAGGTTGTTGCTGGCTGACTGGCTGGGTTCAGATTTGTTCGGCTCGGTGTTGTTGTTAACGCGGGGCTTTAACAGAGCCTTAGCCGGGAAGTTAGGCTCATGTTGAAGGCTGCTAGCTGCTTTTCTGTCAGTCTGGAGAAACATTACCTTTACACTTTGCATTTATCAGATGCTCATATCTAGAGCGATGTTACATCACAGCTTTAGAATTCACCAAGAGAACTAATACTTTATGCTTCTAAAGCTAGATTTAAATCAACAGCCGCTGCTCCGCTGAGTTACTCACCTTTCCAAATCCTGTCAGCGTCAAAAGTTCATACCTGAACACTCAAATATAATGCTTACATTAACGCTGTGGAGTAGGTGCCCAGAAATGAGTAAAATTAACCAAAATTACTTACATTTAGGTTAGTAAAATAGTAAACAACGGTGCGTGAGAGCTGCAGAAGAGGTGGGTACATCACTGCTCTGTAGTCCACATCTGGTCTTCAGACCTGTAAAGCTAGACTTAAATCAGCAGCTACTCTTTACCTAAGTAACTTACAGCCTCGTCAAAGGAAAAGTCAGAAATTAATGCAGGAGCAACATGATTGCGAAAGTGAGTGGTAGATGCCCCAATTTAAAGTTTTTATGTTATTATGTGTAGTTATTATGTGTAGTTTATGTAGATCGTTTGAGGATATCAAGTGTCTCAGTAGTTCTGGTTCCAGCTCTGAGGAGCAACATTGAGCAAAGTCTTGATGCATGCCTTCCTCCACTTGTAAGCAGTCAATATTTGAAACAAGCAGCAGGCTCTGAGAGAACAGAGGTTCAGTCAGTGTAGATAAGTAAGAGGGTACAAATTCATTTTTGGCCTTGAAGGCGAATCTTCTAAATCTGCCACAGATTGGAGGCCACAGGCAGCCAGTGATAGATCCGTAGAAGAGGGATGGTATACAAGAATTTGTTAACTTTCTGCATTCTGAGACAGCCGACCATAGACTGGAGCAGTAACTGTGTAACACTGATGCTAAGAAGTCATCACATTCTCCACAGGTGGTAGTGGACTAGTGGAAAGATGCTTGTATACAAACATTGTCTATGAGATTATGGGTTTTAAATCCAGCCGTGCCTCCAGCACTACAAACTTTTAGCCCTTTACCCAAAGTGGCTCCAGTGAAACTGTCCCATAGTTAGGAAAATGAAAGTCGCTGTGGATGAGAGTGCCTGAATGAAATGTGTTTTCATTTGAAATGTATAGCTAATTTTGGCTAGCAGAACGGTGACATTTACAGGTTCTCTTTAGTATTAAGCTGGTGATGCCAAGCTCTTTCCCAGATTCAAAAAATATATTTGAATCAAGAGAGGAGGCAGTACTATTTTAAAGTGATTATACAGCATTATGTGGTGCAGAAATGTTAGGTTTTACTGATTTCTTTACATTAAAGTTAATGTAATTAGATTTATCTATTAGATTTGCATTGTTATGATAAAAATTTGGTTCGACATATAGTAGAAAAAGTTCTGCACATACCAACAAATTAAAGGATTTCTTATGTATAATATCTAAACGGTATATTTCATTCTTAGCATGGTTACAATATTTTTAAAATCAAATTGATATTTCATAAAATAAACCATAATACAAGCCTAGTGCGAAAAGTCTGGACTTGCATTGGTACCCATAAAAGAGACACAAGTCACTGTGGTTTGTTTTGACATTTTTGACTTCGATTCAGAAGGATTTTGTCTTGTTGTACATTTTCTGTTTTGTTTAAACAACAAATTTGTTTCAAAATCATTCGCTTAGGCCGGCACCTAAGGTGTAATTTTGAGACTGTCTGAATACTTGGCCCTAGTTTGGGATAGTCTCTTGATCTGTGAAAGGACAGTCTGATTTTAAAGTGACTTTTCTCCTCCAAACAGCCACATCTGACATTTCAACTCCAGGGAAAGCAATCTAGTTTTAAGTGGAGTGTTTGCCACCCCGTCTCTAGAAGTGATACTTTTGTCAGCATGAAAAGCTTTTTATACTATGTGTATATAGAGCTAAAATGAATGGGCTTTATTGTCTTGGATCTTTTAAACCATGTTGAGAGGAAAGATTGTGAGCATATGCAAAATACAAATCACTTTTCAAGATGCAGAAAACGACCTTTGTCGTAGTATATAAACCAGCAGCAGAAAGTAACAGTCACTTTGCAGCAACTAGCTTTATTTAGGAGCTCATTGATAGTAGTGCTTTTGGCCAGCACAAGCCCAAACCTTAACAAGGATAGGAAAAAAATTCTGTCAAACAAACAAAGCATTATGTGTCAGGTACCAGCCATATCCTGTAGATTTATAAGAATTTATTGAAGCTTCTCAAAAAATGGTTAACTTTTGGGTCTTGTTTTGGATGAATAGTGGAAATCGTAGCGATATTTCATTGCAAGGTGTAAATGCGGCATTTGCTCAGTATATGATCCGCATGTTAATACCAAGTGTAAAAGAAGCCTTAGATCTAGTTCAAAGCATTTTTTCCTGAGCGTTACTCATAGTAATCAGTATATAATAAGGTATTCTTTTTGATGTGAGTTGAACATATGTAAAAGGTTCCAGATCAATAAGGACTAAAGTGCACCTGCCCACCAAAGTCACCACTACATGATTCTCATGATGTTTTTTTTCCATTCCACAGAGCGCCTGTTCAGTTTGGGACTGGAAGAAAGACGTAAAGAGTACAGGGGCAGATATGTGACTCTGGACAAGATTCCTACCTGGAGACAGCATGAGAGCGGCTCAGGTAAAACCAACTTCGGTCATAAGGTCACGGTGACTGTCAGAAGGAATAGCCAAAGACTGTTGAGAGGGAGCATTACATTTCACTTGTAAATCAGTATGAATTTGCCAATCATCAGAACAATAATGTCAGGTTATTACACAGACCCGTCAAAGGCCTCCACAAAGGTTGTTGGGCTCATCGCTGAGGTGATTTTAAAAGATTGATGCAGTGTCGTCCTGAAGTTACTGTGTTTTCTATTTTTACAAAATCTAACAAGACACCTTGAAGCCAACAGCAGTGAAACAGCTTTTTTCAGTATCTTTTATCAAAGTGTGGCTGACCTCTCATCCTTCTTTATACTCACAGCTTACAAATGGCTAAAGAGCCGTGTTTTATTTATCTGTGAATATATAGGAAATAAACCAGAATAAATGAGGATAAATAAGTAAGTTGCCATTAAATACAGATGTAATGCACGAAATCAGCCAAAATATGCTGAAAAATTGATACTTAAGAGCACTACTGATGTGGTTTTTGTACTTAATGTGGCTGTGTGCCAGACATATTTATGGCCATATATTTATAGTGATTAATAGTAAATGCATTAAGCAATCTGATCCGTTCCTCAAGCTTAAATATAAATAGTTTATTCTAAAACCACTCGCAATGGACATAGAGAGATTGTGCCAATTTAAACACTTAGTGCAGGTGAAGGCATTTACTTTGTACTTTAATGTAGACTGGTCTCTAAGGTGTATTATGCAACATAGCATCATGGAGGGCAGGGACAGGATGGCAAGAGTTGTGTTCACTTTAATACACTTTAATTAACTTTAGTCTTTTGTGGTCTGCTGGTCCATTATGTCTGAATGCCTTCTGAGACCGAGCAGGTTTTTCTGAACTTTACATACTAAATGATGCTACTTTAAGGCCCTGCAAGAACACGCTGGTCACTATGAAGGGGTGAAACCTATTTTTGTGCTGTTTGCTGAGCTCAAAGAAGGACTTAGAGGCAGAAAGAACAGTCTGAAATTGTCGATCTGTCCTGTTAAGTACGCTGATGTCCTCCGGGTGCCCTAAAACTGCACCACGTCCAAGTATTCTTACTGTCTGGTTACTTGATGAAGGGAAGAGTCTCATGATTAAATTTGTCCTTAATGTTTTTATTTCATACACAAAGACAAGCCCTCATATTTGCACACTTTTGTCAAGCTTTTCTTTTAGGGTGTATTTTCACAAAAGGTGAAATGTTCCAGAATATCTGCTTTTCAGCTTGTTTTTTAGTGTTACTCTCCCCTGCCATGGTTCCAGTCACCCCCGGCCAAACAATCTGGAAATAAAAATTGATTATTGAAATTTGAAAATCGTTTTATCATTTTTTTTCTCTCAAAGAAGAAACTATGAATTCCACATTTTCTATAGCTCTAATAAATGGCTTTTCCAAAACACCAGAACCCGTCTTTTTTCTCTGTTTTGTTGGATTGACCTCTTCTGTGTATGTACCATACAAAGTGGTGTGAGAACATCTTCAAGGAGCATGAGCAGATGTTGGACTGAAAAACTGATGAGGTGCTGCAGTGTAGCTCCCACATTCTCTTGTTTCAGTTTCATTTTTGCAGCAGTTTTTCTGGGTCAGCAGGGCAACGGCGAGCTGAGTTGTTAACTGACGCTGACAGCTGAAGACAGGTTTGAAGTTTGTAGTTCAGGTTACATGCCTAAAAAGGCCTCAGGTGATCTACTGTAAGATTGATGTCAAAGCCTTGGAGGCCTTAAGGCTAACACTAGAAATGTAAGTTCTTTTTAGCCCATAGTTGGTGTTTTTCTATAACTTCTCAATGAGCATGCACTGACAGAAATGATCTTTACTATTCAAAGTTTAGTCTGTGACAGTGTTTGAGTACTTAAAATGTAGTCTTGTGGTAAAAATAACTAGAGGTAGAACTACAACCACGTTACGTCTGTAACAAATTTGCATGTTAGGTATATTTCCCGCAGCTTACAGATATTACAATAATTTACAGGTGCTTTGCTAGCAGCCTGTGCAAGTGATTGGAGGATTGTGGGTTTAGATCACAGGGTGATGAGTTATCTCCCATTTTACCATCAGTGGGTCATGGATGGAAATGATCTGTGACTCCAACATCATCTAATATCCATCTTTCTGAGTACCTGACTGTGCCATGTGTGGTTATCTTTGAAATAATATTTACATAAGACTTACATTCTCCAATTATCACAATTTAAATCAACACAGACCTGTCCACGGCCAACTGTGTAACTGTAGAGAGGGAAACAGTTGTCCAAAACTGCATGCTAAATATAAATTTGGCCAATTTGTCTCTAATGGTTAGAGAACACCTGATAGTTGAAGTGTTCTGGCGATGATTAGCACAGTTCTGGCTACCCATATGCACAGCAGTAGATGCCAGCACTGTGGCGTTTGCCCAGTTTGGAGGCCAACAGTGTCCACTCGATGACTGGTCGTATTGTTGTGGCAAAAGGATGGTTACAAATCCAGCATCTGAAACGTTAATTTGAGTTAAGTCGATTTTAAAATGCACTCTACTAGTAAAAGCAGATATTTTCACTTTGGTGACACACTAGATTAGATCAGGATGATTTACTTTTATTTAGTAGTTCCGTTTTTATGATAAACTTCACATAAAATATGGTGTAATACTGAATGAGGAGCACAAAAACGAGCCAATGAATGAGAAATGATAACGACTGTAGTAGGCATTTGGTGTAGATTTCGAGTAATGCTTTTTGTTTGATAGTATGACATTATGCAATGGTTTTACTTATGATTTATTTTTGATTTTATTGTGTTTTAATTCTTAGACATGCACCACTCCGTACTGTGCTCTGAATTGTGCACTGTTGAATGTATTTTTTAGTGCAGGGGTATGCAGGTAGGAAATAAATAGAGGGAATTAATTATTACATTTTGAATAATGCATAATAAAATGCGAAACAATATCTCTATGTTATTACCAACATGACAAAATAATTACCATATTTTGGTGTTTTATGATTGTATTGCATACTACAGTATGTATTTACTGACAATTCCAGTCTTGCACGCTAGGTGGCAGTAACGGCAAGAGTGACTTTTTCGGCCTCAAGTCTTTTAGGTGAATGCATGCTGCAGAGACTAGTATCCTCGCTTACACACCTACACCTTCACTTATAAGCCCTTTTACATGAACTGATTTCTGAAAACATACATCTACATTTATCATTTAAATAAAGCAAAAGAAAAACAAAAAGAACTTAAATCCTAAACGTTCTTGATTTGATTACATATTATTAGGTGGTCTGATGATAGTTTACACCAAATGAGTTAGTTTTCACCATTCATCCTGAATCATATAGGTTTTACAGACTATAAGTAGAACATTAGTGGAACTACTAAGTGAGTTATCAAAACCTACAAAGATTTTTGTTGACTGCATAGACATCTGCATCTGCATAGACGTGTAATCTCTGTTTATATCTTTCTATATTTTATATTCTATGCACCATTGGGGGAGGGGCTGGGTGAAACGGCATTTCAATACACTGTATACTATGTAAATTGTTGTATTGACAATAAATCCCTCTTGAATCTTGAATCTTGAATTATCTGTGGGATCTGAAAAACATGTAACACAGTTGCCTCGTTAACTTTGTAGCATCGAAGGACGAGAAAGAACATCCCCTCTCACTGTGCGACCGGGTCTCTCTGCACAAAGGCGACATCACCATCCTGGAAGTGGACGCCATTGTGAATGCAGGTAAGCGGTTTTCCAGATCATCACTTCATTTTCCCAGGCTTTTGGGTCCTACTGAGGTTGGCTTTTGTTGTGGTTGGCTGCCCTCTAGTGTCTAAATGTGTCTTTTGTTTCTATTCTATCCCTGCGAAGAGTGTGCAGGGTACAGATGTGCGAAGAATACTGATTGTGCAGTTGTTAAACTGTCTTTGAAGTGATTCAGAGTGATTTGGTTTCTCTGCTGGTTTTGATTGCAATTGGCTTTGGGTACTGTATGAATTTTGTCCTGAGTTCACACACATTGTGCACCGGAGGAGAAGAAGAAAGATCTTGGAGTTCATTACTATCATTTGCATTTTGCGAGAGCTACTTTGTTTGACCAGAACACACACTTGTGCCTTGAGTGTATAATATCACTGGCTCTTGTGCTTAAACGGCGTGAAATCCTGTTTCCTGCTAGTTTCTGCTGTGGTTTCTTCTCAAGCCAAACTTTGCAATCCTCTCTTCATGGTTTCTACTCTGTTGATGATCATATCCTGAAGGGGTAGCATCTTTACTAAATAAAATAGAATGTCATAAATAAAATGTTTCCATTTAGAATAGTCAGGACTAGCCATAGCCATTTAGTTTATTTGCATCTCGTGCTTTAAGTGGACGAACCAGAGCGAATGGTAAAATGTTTGTGGAAAAGTGTTCTCACTTTGCTTGAGTCTGGCTTTTTGATATGACATCTGAGAAAAGAGATCTTTAAGTGCTAGGATGTGCTCTTTACCTGTGACCAGATAGGACGGAAAACGTGCTAAACTCCATATTCCAGTATTGTAATGATGTAGTGATAAACTTTAAGTTTCTCTTTCATTTAACTCTACAAGTTGCCTTTTGTTCTACATTTCTAATGATGTGGAATTTCACATGATGTGAATGGTCCTGTTTTGAAACTGACTTGACGGAATATGTCACAGCCTCCAGCTTATTAACTGGAAGTCAAATAAGTTACGCTTATTAAGTGGTGCCTGCTGTTGTTCTCCGGCCATGATGATGTCTGATGAAGCTCAAGCTGGTTGCATGTCATAATTGAGTAACATGCAATTGGCGGGGGAAAATAATTACACCGTAACAATTACACTGCATATCCAATATCAGAATAACACAATAATTAACTTTAATGAGTCATTATTATTCCATTAATGCACTGGAAATGTCACACTGTAGACACGATCGATGATTGTGTCTTGTGATATTTATGGAACAAGCCTGCTGAGTTTAGCTGGACTGTCAGTCTGCACCCATTTGTTTCCTCAGCTGTGATTTAAAGAACGAGTTTGACAGAAATGTGCACCGAGAAACCGCCTGATCTTCAGGTGTTTTTCAGTCAATTTTTGCTAAATTAATTTGTGCAGTTTTACAAAATAAAAGCATCTTATTTGGAAAACTTCCTGGTTTAGATTATCTTTGTATTATAATATAAATCTCAATTAAAGAGTAATTTTCTAAGCTGTAATAAACTAGAAGCGGCCTTGACCACGTAGCCATTGGTTAAGACTCCACTGCCTTTTCTTTACTTAAGTAAACTAGATATGACCCCTATCATAAGGAAAAGGTTAAGGTTTTCTGTGTCAAAAAGTTTTATTTTTAATAATATGAAAGCAGTTTTGCTGCTGATGCATGCAGAAGTTAATTCAAAAGTATTTATGTGCAGTCTTCCAGCTTTCACATAATTTGTAGAAGACTGTAAAATAAATAGTAGCTTTGAGTGAGAAGAGTTCATTTGATAACGCTGCTGTTGAACATGGCTTAATTGCAGTGCCTCTGCTGTGTAAAATGTACGAACCCCGTTGTTTACTGGAAAGGCATGTGCAGTAGGACGATTGCGATCTCGCAGAGCTCTTCCTTATCACACAGGGACAGGTGGAACCGGTAACTGCTGCGGCTTAGACCTATGTTTGTTCCCCGTCCTGTGAGGTAGGAAACATGCGAGCAGGCAATAGAAGCTGGGCAAAAACCTCTAACTCTGCCAAAATCCATTTTTTTGTAATGAGTTTGATGCGTATCTTTAAGCAGGTTGGATTTTTGGTGGCAGTGATTTTATGGCATGTGCATCTAGAACATATGTGGACCTGTGAAATGCTTGATGCTTGGCCATGATTTCTGTATTCGTCTCACTTATGGTACAATTGTAAGACCCAAATGGCGTATGATTATCTACATGTATGGAAGCAGTTTGGTTTGCCCTCAGCCTCACATACACTTGCAGTTAGAAAATATGAGTGGGAAATTCCTCACCTGCCGAGATCTTTACAGCCACAATTCTGAACTTTCTGGGATCGTCTGAAAGACACTCACTGAATTCTTCACCAGACACGTTGGACATCATGATGCCAGGGTTCTACTGAGATGTTGTCACCCAGAACTTGATCTCTTAAACCTTAATTGATTATCTAAGTCTTTTATATCTGAAATTTGTTGTTTCCATATGTAAAAATACATACACGCTTTAAATACTTGAGCTCAATCTGGTGTAGATTCTGAGTCTTGTTCTTCTGAAGGTTTCTTCCTAGAGTTTTTTCCACCGTAACCCTAACTTTGCTCCTAAAGCATTTGGATTCAGCAGTATGTGAAGCTGTTTTGTGATAATGTATAAAAAGCTGCTAAATAAGTTGTCAAAAGCACAAAAAAATTGATTTGAAATGGTTACTAATAGTAAAAACCGTGATTAAAAAACCCAAAATAATTTCTGTAGCACCACAAACTCACACAATGCTGCAGTCAAGGTGTACAAACCCGTCAATAACTTTCAAATCTTTTGTCTCGCGCACATCCTGGAATGGAATATAAATGAAGAGTATTTATGAGTTGTGATCAAGCAGAAATGATTGAAATTGGTGGTAGTCGAGCATAAAACTGCAGTAAACACTAAACAGTTCATTTTGTGGAGGGTGATTATAACTCTCCTCCCAAAACAAAGTTCTAGCAAATAGAGATGTGTGTAGTGTTCATGTTAATGTTGTCGTTGACCTTGAATGTGAAATGTGTGTTGGAAGACCCACAAGACTTGCTGGAAGACTTTCCTAGTTAATGTGCTCGTCAGTGGGAACATACATTATTTGTTTCACCTCTTTATCGTTTGGTACCACCTCTGTATAGTCTTGTACCACTTCTTATTGTTTCATACCACCTATTCATAATTTTATACTACGGTTTGGTACCACCTCTTTATAATTTGTTACCACCTCTATATATTCCTCTACTACCTCTGTATAATTTGGTACCACCTCTATATATTCCTCTACTACCTCTTTATAATTTGGTACCACCTCTTTATAGTCTTCTGCTACCTCTTTATAATTTGGTACCACCTCTATATATTCTTGTACCACTTATTTTTGTTTTACACCATGTCTTTATAATTTGGTACCACCTCTTTATAGTCTTCTGCTACCTCTTTATAATTTGGTACCACCTCTTTATAGTCTTCTGCTGCCTCTTTATAATTTGGTACCACCTCTTTATAGTCTTCTACTACCTCTTTATAATTTGGTACCACCTCTATATATTCTTGTACCACTTATTTATGTTTTACACCGTGTCTTTATAATTTGGTACCACCTCTTTATAGTGTTCTGCTACCTCTTTATAATTTGGTACCACCTCTTTATAGTCTTCTGCTGCCTCTTTATAATTTGGTACCACCTCTTTATAGTCTTCTACTACCTCTTTATAATTTGGTACCACCTCTATATATTCTTGTACCACTTATTTATGTTTTACACCATGTCTTTATAATTTGGTACCACCTCTTTATAGTGTTCTGCTACCTCTTTATAATTTGGTACCACCTCTATATATTCTTGTACCACTTATTTATGTTTTATACCACCTCTTTATAATTTGGTACCACCTCTTTATAGTCTTCTGCTACCTCTTTATAATTTGGTACCATCTCTATATATTCTTTGCTACCTCTTTATAATTTGGTACCATCTGTGTATAGTCTTGTACCACTTCTTTTTGTTTCATACCACCTCTTTATCGTTTGGTACCACCTGTGTATAGTCTTGTACCACTTCTTTTTGTTTCATACCACCTCTTTATCGTTTGGTACCGCTGGTTCAGTATTTAGTATGTGAAGTTTAGTGAGCACCACCTCTTTCTGAAGTGTTTTTATATTTCTGCATATGCTGTGCTGATGTTCATGAGCACATGGAGAAACTGAAATAAGAACTACAGCTGCACTTCATGATCGCTTGATAAAACCACCGCTGCAGCGTGATGACCCAGTAGGAAAACACACAGAACTTCATCTTCATGTTTAACTTCTGTCATGTCCTTCCCTTCCACACTTCAGCAAACACAGTGTTGGTCACAGTTTGTGATTTATCTGTGTTTATTGTAGCCCCTCTTTCTCCCACTTTACTGTAGTTGTAGATTGAGTTATTCGTTGGCGGATTGGGCGTGAGCTGCCTTGATTGATTTCGGAGAGTAATTGGTTTAGAAGGAATGAAAGTGCGGGCAAAGCGACTGTCACACAGACGGATGGATGTTCATCTGTTCGCGGCCGGTGGCTCGGATCAGTGCGGCGGAAATGATTCTCTATGGAGCTCTCCTCCTCCTTCTGCATTTTTAAGTGTGTTTTGATTTGATTAGGTGAATGGGAAGTAGAGTTTAATGTCTGATGTCGGGGCTTTAGTTGTTATATCGTCCGTTAAGGTGCGATTATGAGCAGCGTTCGACTGTTGTTGGGTTTTTGTTCCGTAGCTGTTGAGGAACGACTGTGTTTTATGAGTTTTATGTTTATTCATGCACAGAAACTCTTCCACACAAAGTCACTTTTGCACGACTTTACTATACTCTCTGCACTAACCTACTAATGCCATCCTCCACTTTCATTAGAATATTTTAGTAAGAATCTGGACATCTACACCTCTTTATAACACAGAGAATGTTTGCTTGGCGGTCAGTACCGTTTCGCTTTGGTTCTTACTCAGTATGTTCTAGGGCTGCTCGATTGTGAAAAAAAAACATAATCACGATTAATTTGGTCAATCTTGAAATCACGATTATTTAACACTTTACTTTGTGTTACTATTTAAGACTTTATGCTGCTCTCCTCCTTCCGCCATCTTTACCCGCTCAGGCTGTACACCGCCACCAGAACACACACGTGCGTTCAGTCTTCGGAAGGTGCGTTAGTGCGCGTGCGTGTGTCATTCGGAACACAAGACAAAATATGAGTATACTTGCAGAGCGTAATGTGGCAAAATAATTGTAATTATAATTGTTTTTTGTCGATTACATTATTTTTGTGATTGTTCGGAGCTGAAATTGAAATTGAAATTAAAATTCGATTAATTGCACAGCCTTAGTATGCTCAATATTTTTCCACTTAAGTTTCGCTTAGTGGCAGTCGGTGGCGTAATGGTAGGGTGTTTGCCCCGTGATCAGAAGGTCGCAGGTTCCAATCCAGGGCTGATAAAGTTACCACTGAGGTACTCATGAGCAAGGTACCGTCCCCAAGCACTGCTTCCTGGGCGCTTGTTAGCTGCCCACTGCTCCTTCATGGATGGGTTAAATGCAGAGGTCACATTTGGTTGTGGTGCACTGTGTGCTGTGGTGTGGTGTGTTCACGATGACAAATAATCACTCATGTTCGCTTAAGTAAAGACAGAGGAGAAAGCTAGCGAGCGTTTTCTCCAATTCCACTCAAATTCTGAAGATCTCTTTGTCAAATTTCCTGATTACTAATCTGCTTTTAAAGGATTACCCAATCTGACAAATCATAATCTGATTTTTCTGCCATTTGTTGCATTTGCCTAATTTTTTATGAGAAAGAAAAGAAAAACAGAGACAGCTCCTACTGTATGCAGAACCTCTTTCATTTATATTCATGTTCTCTCTCTCTCTCTCTCTCTCTCTCTCTCACACACACACACACACACACACACCCTCTCGCTCCCGCTCTTCGTCTGTAGGGATTTACGGATAATCCTTGTTGTTTTCTCTGCCCTTAGAAACTCGATGCACCTCATTTTCTGTTGCCTGTCCTTATAAATCGGTCTTCACTCTCTCACAGGCAGCCTCCAGAGAAGGACGAGGTCATAAAAACTCCAAGAGTGGAGTGGAATCCAATGATTATCATAATTATACTTATAATTACGTGGAGAGGGGTTTCATCTAAGCTATTGCTCTCGTAAACCTTTCCATCTCTTCAGGATATAATCATTTTTCTCCCCGCTCTCTCTTTGTGCAAACCTCCCCATGGCAATTTACTGCCTGTTTTGGTGTGGGTAGCCTAATGCAATGAACCCTTCTGTGTGTTATGATATTATAATATTCCATATCATTGTCTAGATTAGAATTGTGTAATATCACGTTAATTGTTAGCGCGGTATTGTCTTTTGTGATATGGATATTGCGCACGGCTTCAATATGGGTATAAACCCTCAAACAAATCAAGTTTTATGATGTGCGTTGAGCATTCTACCCAGGATATTAGGTGTTATTGTTGGAAAACGTGGCAAAAACACTAAAATATATACACTACCAGTCAAAAGTTTGGACACACCTTCCCATTCAATGTTTTATTCTTTATTGTCATGAATATTTCCATTGTAGATTCTCACTGAAGACACTATGAATGAACACATATGGAATTATGTAGTAAACAAAAAGTGTGAAATAACCCAAAACATGTTTTATATCTTAGATTCTCGAAAATAAACACCCTTTGCTTTGATCACTGCTTTGCACACTCTTGGCATTCTCTCGAGGAGCTTCATGAGGTAGTCACCTGAAATGGTTTTCCAACAGTCTTGAAGAAGTTCCCAGAGATGCTCAGCACTTGTTGGCCCTTTTGCCTTCACTCTGCGGTAGCATTAATTTTGTCAGACGAGACGAAATGTGTTCGTCAACGACCTTCTTTCCCACGATTACGACGAGACGATGACGAGACTGCAGCAATGTTCTGAAAATACTGACTAAGACCGTGTTAATGTGCCTTACTGTTTACGAATAAAAACAAGACTAAAATGTTTTGCATGAAATAAAAACGAAACAAAAACTCCCTCCTCGTTTTCATCTACACAGGAGACCACCAGACCCCCTGTCATGTGTTTGTGCCAGCAGTTCGTCTACATCGTGTTGCTGCGCCCCTCCGGTCGCAAAACTACATGCAACTACATGCGCCAGAGGTTATTACATTTAATCAATATTTTAGCGGTGTGGAACACAATTCAACTGGAATGATAGACAAAAATCATCTCTGAAATGAAAAATAAAAAAGACAAATGTTTTAACAAAACCTTGACTAAAATACCTCGAGTTTTCATTTGACTAAAACTAGACTAAAATTTTGAGACTTTTAGTCGACTAGAACATGACTAACAAAAACTGATATATGAATGACTAAATATGACTAAGACTAATAAGGAACTTTGACACAAGACTAAGACTAAATTAAAAAATGGGCGACAAAATGAACACCACTCTGCGGTCCATCTCATCCCAAGCGATTGGGTTTGGTCAGGTGACCGTGGAGGCCAGGCCATCTGGCGCAGCACTCCATCACTCTCCTTCAGGGTCATATATCCTTTACACAGTTCATTCATAGTTTTGATGCCTTCAGTGAGAATCTACAATGTAAATAGTAATGAAAATAAAGAAAGAACGTTGAATGGGAAGGTGTGTCCAAACTTTTGACTGGTAGTGTATTTTTAATATTGTGCAACCCCACAATAAAGACTCTGATAAACTCTATCTTCAGCCTTCTCCAAATGGATTTCGAAACTACTTTGGGCCTAATTGTAGCCGTTGCGCTCTGTGTTCATGGCCATTATCATTAAATACAGTTATGAAGCGAGGTATGGAAGAGGGCCCAGCTTTCCATCACAGCCTACTTAATTATGATTAGACGGTAGAGTGTGTCGCTGCAGGAAGGCTCCAGCGCCACCAAAATGATTATCATCAGCAGAAGTAAATTTATGTTTTGCAGGCATGAACGGCTTGTGAGGGGGAAAAAAAAGTACTGTAGCTGTAATGGGTGAAAAGGACAGCGTAAGTTCCCGGATTTGAAGGCACACTGATCGTATTTTCCTGTTTGTACTCTCCATGTCCATCTAGTCGTTTTTCTGAGATGCAAAGCCTGTTTACACCCGCATTTCTGTCAACTTAATTCTTAACTAACTTTTGCTGTTAACGATTCAGCAACTTGTCATTTTTGCCCCCAGTCTTCTGTCATTTCCGAAATCCCGCCAGTCCCTCAGCATCCGCAGGTAGAGCTATTTTAGTCTGACCCAAAGCAGCAGAGCAGAAGAAACCCTTGGTTTTCAAGGGGCCCCAGTCCTGGCGCTTCTGCGTGAGAAATAACCGGGCGGCACGAAAATTAAACGGCACTGACAATTAATTCTGGGCAGGCTTACTGCTTCGTACTGTGAGAGAGGTTAGAGCGTAAGCATGCAGAATGAGGTTTTAAATCACTCTCCGGATGGCCAATTATTTTTTCATGGAAATAAATTTCTTGTCAGTGGCGCTAATTGAAATAGCAACTGACGTCGGAGCCGGTCTAGGTGTTGGAATTTTAATTGCTCCCGCTCCTATGTTTTTACACACGCTTGCCACTGTGTAAAGTAAACACGGCAGATTGAAAATGATTTCAGTATTCTTGCCGTGTACTTCTGCCAGGTGAGGAGACTCACTGAGTTATACTTTTTAGTCTTTTTTTGTACCAGAATGTAAAGTCTGACACCTGAGGCATAAAAGAATTATGCACGCCCGCCTTTTTCGCCTTTATAAACTCGTGTTACGTAATTCACCCAATTCAGCTTGGTCACGGCAGATTTTTTTCCCTTCCTTTTGCCCGAGAGCGACCCGGCCGCGGCCAGGAGGCCGGATGCTGTAATAGTGACTAATGCAGTGTCCACGTTTCCATGTAGAAAGCTTAATGGGATGCACTTAGCCTACATCTTTAACTGAAGATGCGCTGGAGCGCTTTTGTAATTGTCATTGCTGGCCGTGCCAACGAGGCTTATACCAGCATTGTTTAAGAAGGTTCGCTGTGTCTTCATTAGCAAATGAGCGAAAAATTAATTGGCATTTAAAGTTGTAACTGATCCTGCGGAGCCACATGTCCAAATCCCAGGACCCATATATCATCCGGCCTGGTTTGGTAGATAAATGTGTTAAATTATTCCGATTTTAGTAGTTCATATTTTGATGATATTGAAAATCTTTTTATTGTTTTCCTGTAAATCGAAGAACACTTTGTCTGTTTATGTATATGTGAGGGGTAGAGAGAGAGAGAGATCAGGTTTTTAGAAATTTGTGAGGGCCCATAAAAGAAAAAAAAACAAAACATGTCAGCTTTTGGCCTCGTTCACACAGACGTCTGAACCAGGCGTTTTTCTGACGTTCGAGGCGCCAGGTGAGCACCGACTGAGCGCCGAATGAACGCCGACTGAGTGCCGACTGAACGCCAACCGGTCAGCACCGACGCGCGCGTTCGGGCGGCGTCAAATAAACGCTGCTGTTTTCTTGGCGTCAAAATCCCAACGAACGTGAGGAAAACCACGCCATTGCGAACGGCAGTGAAACACTGATCGAACGCAGCTACAAAACGCAGCAACCAAACGCAGCAAAAACGTGTATGGCGTTCAGAGCGCGTTCATTTCGAACGTCCTTGTGGACGAGGCCTTAAGGTGGAAAAACTAAAAGAGTAAAAGATTTGCTTTTGGTTACGGAGGTCAAGGTTAGGGTTAGGCATCAGTATAAGAGTTACATTTCTCCTCTTTAGAGCTCATTATGTGCATAAAGGAGAGTTTTTGTAAGTTTTAAATTATTTTTAAAAAGGAGCTGCAAAGCAGATCCAAGAACCGAGCAGCGCTGCCCGTAACCTGGAAACTGTGTTGTACTACAGTTATAATAAAAATGCGGAGTGCTGATATATCCCGGGGCATATAAAACACGCTGTAGAGGTGAGTGGACTTTATTTTGCATGCAATGGTCTGAGGCTTGGTCTGTAAAAATGCTTGTCTGGATTTTAGATTCATGACTTGAAAGCTTTAGTCTAGCCCGTCCTTCTTGCTCATTCCGGGCCTTTTATCTGTCATCATCTATTATTTTTAGGGTTCTCGCCGTACTCTCTGTTACTCTCTGCAAGATGGGTTTCGAGAGCTGCCTTCCTTTGTGTTGGAAAATACTATCTTCGGCCTAAACACTGTCGGGGGACTGTGAGGGTATTAACTAACAACATGCAACATGCAGAAACTGGTATAGTCAGTATAGACGTTAAAAAATGTTAAGATTCTTTGTTTTGAAATTATACAGAGATGTTCTTGTCACTATATGGGTGGGAGTTGGTGGTCTAGTGGTAGGACACTCGCCTTTAGACCAAGAAGTTGTAGAAGTTGAATCCGACCTCTGGCGTTACCAACATTGGGTCCCTGAACAAGACCCTTAACCCTAAGTTGCTCTCAGGGGAGCTGTCTCTGAAATTAGGAAATGTAAGTTGCTCTGGATAAGAGCGTCTGCTAAATGCTGGAAGTGTAAATATGAACATGCCCTCAAGATGACTGTTTTGAGGAAATTTGAAAATATGAAGACATAAAGAACTCTGAAGAACATCAACAAAAAAAATGTATCTGCCAAAATATTAATGATATTAATGAATAATTATAATAACTAAAATGTGATTAATTAATAGTAAGAATCCAAAATAATTAAGAGTAAATATTGAATATATGGATTACTTGCATATATATGGATTGTCTGCCTTTGAGGTCAGCATGCATAAAACTAGAGCGAAAGGCACAGATGTGCATAAAAGTGTCCGCAGTTTGGAGACTTAAAGCAAAGGAGTCGGTCAGAATCACATGACGTGCGTTAGACAATTGAGAATTTTTGTGCTTCTTATGAAGTCCTCTGCTGCCTTTGTAGTGTGTTTTTGATCTGCTTCTGACATCAAAGCTTTAGACAGTCAGGTCAACTTCACATGCCCCAAAGAGGCTCCTACACCCTTGTGTTACCACTTCACACACATGCACCAACCACACACACATCCACACACGCAATTCATCAACTAGCAAGGGTGTGTGAAGTGTGTGAGTATGCATGTACTGTATGTGCTTGGTTTAAATGAGCAGGTTTTTAAGTATTTGTAAAGACATGTTTGCCCCTTAAAAGAAAAAAGAATCTAAGAAAAACTGTGACATCTGTACACGTATTTGCATATTTGAATGTACAGTACTGTGCAAAAGTTTTAGGCAGGTGTGAAAAAGTGCTGTAACAAAGAGTGCTTTCAGAAATATAAATAATGATTGTTTATTTTTATCAATTTACAAAATGCAAAGTGAGCGAACAAAAGAAAAATCTAAATCCAATCAATATTTGGTGTTACTACCTTTTACCTTCAAACCAGCATCAATTCTTATAGGTACACTTGCACAAAGTCAGGGATTTTGTAGGATTATAGTCATTCTGTTATTTTGTAGTCATTATATTATTTTGTAGGATTATAGGATTATAGATCTGTGGTTAGTTCTCCAAGATGTTTGGAACAACCTACCAGCCGAGTTCTTTCAAAAACTGTGTGCTAGAAGCTAGAAGAATTGATGCTGTTTTGAAGGCAAAGGGTGGTCACACCAAATATTGATTTGATTTAGATTTCTCTTTTGTTCATTCACTGCATTTTGTTGATTGATGAAAAGAAATGATTAACACTTCCATTTTTGAAAGCATTCTTTGTTTACAGCATTTTTTCACACCTGCCTAAAACTTTTGCACAGCACTGTAAAAATACATATTTTAGAGCTCCTTATTAGCATATTTGAAGGTTTTTTGATAATGGAGAAGCTGCACAGCAGTTCAAATAAGAGACAGTAATTATACTCAGGAAATCTTTTTAAGTCAGCACAAAAATAAAAGTGCCGCTAAAATGCATCATCTGTATACAAACATGGATATAATTCGAAAAAGGCTTAAATCAACATTTACCTTTTATCTGAACCTGAGTTATTTGTTACCTTTAACCCAGAAGAGCTTGACTGTAAGGCCAATCATATAAATAAATAACTGTCCAGTCTGCATGTCCCAATATTTACAGTGGTGTGGAGCCTGTGATTGTTGCATGGTTATATCAAGAAGTAAAAATCAATATTGCGGTCCCTGAGAAGTGGTTGCTCTGCTGAACAGTGAAATGACTGCTGTGTGTGCATCGAATCGCCTCCTTTAAGCCTCGGTTAATGATGTCAGCTTTCGGCAGGACTCGAGCAGCGGCGTGTAGCCTCACCCCGAGCCCCGGTCTTACAATATAACACACGCCGTATTCATTTTTTTTTTTACATATCAGCAATTTAAATTTTCAATTCGCCCAAGTCAGAATCAAGAAAAATGTCCTGTATTATACAAGTTCCTGTAGCTTATGTTCCCGCCTGTTCCACCTTGATTTTGGCACAGAACAATATAAAGGCTTATTTTCTCAAATACTGCCATCAGAGTACGTTTTAGAAACCTGTATACAGTAGGTATGATTATGTTGTATTTAGTGTCTTAATGCTTTGGCAACAGAATACTTGGGCGCTAAGGGCGTTGATCAGGGAACTCATTTTGGTTTCTTTGGAGCTGGATTTGAGCCTATGACCTCTTGGTTGATGGGCAAGTATCATTCCACCAGACCATCCTCTACTAGGGTTTACGGTCAAGGGTCTTGCTCTAGGGTACAACTGTGATTTTATGTCGTCTTGTGTTCAAAATCCCAATTGTATGGTCAATTGTATGGTTCAGTCACTCAGTTGTGTTCGATACACAGTTTTAATTGTGATCAGACATTGTTTAAGCCAGATCACTTCCCACTGGTCATGTTCTTTGACCTTTTTGGATTATGCTTCTGGATTTTGCATTAGGCTTGCTACATAATTCCAGACCTTGTAATTAATTGTCAGTTGGGAATCAGTGCAATCTTTTGTTCAGCCTCCAATGCAGTTACCGCTGGCGAAAAATGGCCTGTTTTTTTAGATCTCCGATTTTTTTTTCTGTTACATTATAGAGCTAAGTGTGAAGATTCTGGCACATCAAGAGAATAGCAGAGGAGGATTTCAAAGAAGTAAGTTTTTCATATTATGCAAATGAGCACAAATCTTTCATGGCAGAAATTAATGGGTGTGCCAGTTCGTCTCAAGCTGAGGAATCTGGGAGAGAAAGATTTTTGTCTGTAGCACATCTCTGTTTTATATCTCTATGACAGGAAGCAATAACATCCAATGACAATAACAATAAATATTATTCTCTTACTCAGTACATATTCAATCTGTTATCAACTAAATACAATATAATAAATATCTACAAGAATAACAGTGTATCTACGAGAATACAACATGATCAGTACCAAACAGTATACAGCTATAAAAATGACTAATTTTTGATTTCACGAGGTGAAATCTCACTTCACGAGGTTCTTTAACCTACGGTGGGCTGCGCCGTCACAGTCGGAGGGTTCAGTACAACAGAGTGGAGCATCTGGCACTGAATTTTTCAAAAAGATTAGGGAAGATGCCTTAGGCGTGTTGCCATCTAAACAGTCCGAGAGTCCCGCACGTTGGTGCTGGCTGTCAATGGTGTGAAGCGGTGCATGTTAAAGTTCTAAATATGTAATCTTGCTGGCAAACTGGTGAATCTCAACATATACATATTTATCTTTCACGTGTATTTTAATCCAGCAAGACTTCTGTCTGCTTGAATAAACGCTGAAGTATTTACGGCACCTGCGTGGCGTCGCTTTAGCTGAAACTGATGAGCAATCTATGGTTTGTAGACTCTTTATCTCTCTGGGAGGCTGCGCTTGTGACATTTAGCATGAAAATAAAATAAATAAAACTGACTCAACCATATAAAGATGAATACATCACTGTTGTAGCTATGAATGATTATTCAATAACAATAAACAGCTTTCACAATTCGACAGCGATCTGGTTAGGATGTAACGAATTGCTACTCGTTAGCCCTTGTAGCGTGCTGGTTAGCCCAAACGCGGCTAAGAGCACGAGTAGGCAGGAAAGCCACGCGAGTTGATATAAGAACTCTCTTACGCGAAGAGTAAGGATTACCACAATAATCCGCGTTCTAGCGACACACACTCTAACAAAGAGATGAACCCAATAACTGGAGTACTCACAGTTGATGCCGATGAGAATCGGAAAAGGGCTGGGTGGACTCTAATGGCAGAGCGACGCGCCGCGAGGAAGCGAATCCTTAAATACCCTTTGAACCCCGACCGCCCGCGTCCCATTCCAATTACCGGCCGCGGAGTGGAGTGCGCGTGACAGAATTAAAACATGATAATAATGTTAAAGCCTAATTATTAGTTACTGTCCAGCAAAGTGAGGTAATAGGTGATAGTTAATATGATTCACATCCCATAATATTGTTGACTCAAATCTAATGATCAATTTAAAGACGTTTTATGGTAGTTAACCTTTAGTCTAACCTGATAAAGTTGCTTTAATTGAATAATCTACATTAATTTAATTCATTATTGACTTTTATTATACAACTCATGCAACAATATTGCATCCAACATTTAAGAAGTATTTTCTTTATATTGAATTCTGACCAAATTTAAATGAGTGATTATTTGTCACGGTAAACACACCACAGACTGGTACCTTGCTCATGAATGTAATTGTAAGATCCCAGCCCAGACCAAGGGAGGAGTCCGCCTCATCAGACTCCAGTTCCAGACCTTCACAACGCCACCAGAATTTTAGCCTATCATAGCCATTTTATCTGTATTTAAAGACCTTCATTTACAACTGTTCTCTGCGAAGTATTGTTATGCCTAGTGCGACTTACCGAGCGTTATTTGTGTTTGCCTGCCTCCGTTTCGACCCTTGCTTTCTACCCTTTTGCCTCTGGCGATTTGGATTCGTTTGCTCCGTGGACTGTGTTTTCTGGTTCTGACCTTCGTTTGAATAAACTCACTACGTTTTGTCAATTTCCTCTGTGCCTGCGACCTGGTTCTGTCGACTCTGCGTTTGGGTTCACCCGCCTGCCGTTACAGTAATACATTATAGATTATTGGTTTTTGTTATTACAAAATAATTGGTTACATTACAATATTACTCTCCCTGAATTGCAATGCAGTACACGACTCTCCACAATACTTTCACCAAAATAACTGCAGAAGCATGTGGTGTAGCATAATGACTCTAGGAATACAGTGGGTAGGAAACAGCGTTTTTACTTACCCAATTTTTCTCTTGTGTCAAAGGTCTTTAAGTGTTGGTGATTTTTTCAAAAAATTTAAACAAAACAGCACAAAGTTTTGGGTTAAATGTGTGTTGTAATGTAAGTTACTGAAATATGTCACAAGTAAGGTACTGTGCAAAAGTTTTAGGCAGGTGTGAAAAAATGCTGTAAACAAAGTATGCTTTCAGAAATATAAATAATGATTATTTTTAGCAGTATACAAAATGCAAAGTGAGCGAACAAAAGAAAAATCTAAATCAAATCAATATTTGCCTTCAAACACACTTGCACAAACTCGGGGATTTTGTAGGATTATAGTTATTATATTATTTTGTAGGATTATAGGATTATAGATCTGTGGTTAGTTCTCCAAGATGTTTGGAACAACCTACCAGCCGAGTTCTTTCAAAAACTGTGTGCTAGAAGCTAGAAGAATTGATGCTGTTTTGAAGGCAAAGGGTGGTCACACCAAATATTGATTTGATTTAGATTTCTCTTTTGTTCATTCACTGCATTTTGTTGATTGATGAAAAGAAATGATTAACACTTCCATTTCTGAAAGCATTCTTTGTTTACAGCATTTTTTCACACCTGCCTAAAACTTTTGCACAGCACTGTATAATATTACTGAAGTTCACTAACATTATTTGTTATTGTGAACACCGCATAGCACAGCACACAGTGTACCACAATGAATTGTGACCTCTGCATTTGACCCAGACATGAAGAAGCAGTGGGAAGCTGATGTGCAGCACACGGAGAGCAGTGTTCGGGGACGGTACCTTGCTCCTGAGTACCTCAGTGTTACCTTTTCCTGGTCCGGGACTTGACTTCTGATCACGGGGCCGGCTCCCTAACCATTATGCCTCAAATTGCTATAATGTCGGTGGTAAAACCTACAGATATTTTGTTTTATGGTCAATTTAGCATTCGCAGATGTGCTCCAAAAAGACCTTTCACTGTACATTAGCGTCTCATTCCTCTTTGCCAATATCCAGTGTGCCAAGGTAGAAATATCGCCAGCTACATTCTGCTTTAAACATGTTTTATTACTCTCCCCTAAAGTATTGGCCCAATTTTCCAAGTGAAACCTGAATCAGCGCATCGTTAACCGTGTTAGGTAGAAAGTTTCAAACTTATAATAAATAGGGTGTTGTCTTCTGTAATCAGAGTGTGACAGAGTAGACAGCGTTACCACTTGCAACGCTGGAGAAAATGCAATACTAATAATCTGTGGCGGCAAAATAATCAGATGACAGTGTTTATCATTTGTATTCATCAGATTACTAAAGATAAATGACACTGTGTAGCTGGCACGAATGGTAATCTCAAATATTAGAATACTCATTTAAATTCAGTCTGGGCGTTGTTATTTTCCATCCGTATAGCTGTAATTGAAGCTTTGTACCCCCAAGGCCTGTTCTTGGAAGGCAGTGATGTGCACGTTTTCAAGTAGAGCGGGAGTAAATCCAGCTCGGTCGGTGTCAGATCGACTAAAACATCATACCTCATAACAACTCGGGAGTCTTACTGATAAAGAAGTAATGTGATGAGTTTTGCAAGATGTTTATGTTGTTCATATCAAACGTTGAGAGAAACGGGAGTGAATGGAGATCTATTTTAGAATCTCCCTGCCAGACAGAAATAATCAATATTTAGTTTAAATAACATCTAAACACAATCCATGTTGGCATTATCGTAGTTTTTAGAATGAAACAGTCCATACAGTTTGATGATGTAATACCGCAACTAAATAAATAGCATATTTTTCTGAATTCGGCTTTAAATATTTTATCAGCATTCTTAAAGCATAAGCTTGTGTTCTTCCCAGTGGTAGAGTTGACCGTAGGATGCTGAGGAATGCTCATGATGTTGTTTATTTGTAAAAATAAATAAACATATTGATTGGTGAAACACTTATTTACTCAAATCTCTTTTAGTCTGAATTCTCTCTGTTGTGCCAAAGATTTTTTTCCTATGTATTTATAAATGTATTATATATTATTTATATAGTTAAGAGACTATACTTGGAATATATATTAAAGAATTTCCACTCTATAAACTACAGAGCAACATTCATTCATTATCCAAACGGCTTAATCCCAACTGGGGTCGCGGGGTGAATTTACGGGCGCAAGGCGGGAAACAACCCCGGGCAGGCGCCAACACAGCGCAGGGCTCACACGCTCACACGGTCACGCACACATTCACACCTTACGGGGCCAATTTAGAGTTGCCGCTTAACCTATATTGCATGCTTTTTGGACTGTGGAAGGAAACCGGAGCACCCGGAGGAAACCCACACCAACACGGGGAGAGAAAGACCCTACGGCCGACTCGGGGCGCGAACCCAGGACCTTCTGGCTGTGGGGCAGCAGCACTAACCACTGTGCCACCGTGCCACCCTGTAGACCAACATCTTAGTATTTTTTTACAGATTTTCCTCAGTCGTAACTGTATTTCTCAGCACAATGTAGTAGTAAATGTCAATGTAATTTATTCAGAACATTTCCTTTGTGTTTTAAAAGGATATTTTATGATTTGTTTTACGCTGACTGCATCTGTTTGACCAAAGAAATGGGAAAAAATGGTAGTTCCAGTGTGTAGTTTCCCTCTGGTCTTTACAGAGAATGTCCATGTCAAAGGCATTTTGATGTGTGAAGGTGGAAAAAGATTAGTTTGCTTCAGGTGGCTAATAACTTTATTCCAAGACAGTTCTGTGCAAATTTGCCTTTCTGTGGGCTTAAGCTGTGAGATATATTGGGATAAGGGATATAGAGGGTAGCAAATGTGTGAGGCGGTTGGAAACGGGTGTGTGGGTACGCTCTCTCTCTCTCACACACACAGACAGACACACACACACACACACACACACTCTGCTCGGTGTGCAGTGCGGCTTTTGTGAGCATGTGTGCCTGTACATGTGGTTCCATCCACTGTGCAATTGCATGTCACCCACTGATTAATTCAAGTCCCTGCTTTGGCTTTTAGTGGATGCCAAGCTTCAGACACACAAACGCTGCTGCAAATGTTCACATCTGCCTTCCGGCCTAAAGGGGGCAATGTGCATCCACGGCACGGCCGGGCGACACGCTTTCGGAAAGCAAAACAAAAGCTCAAGTCTTTGCTGCAAGCTGTTAGGGGCATTGAAGCCAACAGCGCTGCCGTCGTCTGCCTTTATTTATTTATTTATTTTCGATCCCGAGATGATGCCGCTTCATTGTTTCAGCGGCGAGTGGACGTTTTCAGGACGTGGGGGCCGGACTCAGTGTCTCGTCTGTTTGTGTCCGTAGTCCTGAAAACAGGAAACTGTGATGTTTAGCTGAGATTTGGGATGGTCTTTTAAACATATTTTTAAGATTAGCAATAGGATATGTTGGAATCTGCAAATGAGTGATGCACGAGAGACAAAAGGGAAGGGTGGGAATCAGAAACATGCGATAGATATTTAAGATATTGACTGAATAACTTGTAACTTCATATATATTTCCATATTCATAACCACATTAGCCTGAGATGGGAGGCACAGAATGTTTATTAAATTCACATCATATAAAGTGAAGCTACTGATTGCTATCGAGGCAGTCTGTTGGTATAACACTAAAGGAGTATGGGAGCATACTTCTACATGCATAATGAATATATTGAAGAGGAACTGTTAGTGAACTGAAACAGGAGTGTAATAAACAAGAACTAACACCTGCAACAGGAACTAGTGCTTTAACTAGGAACATACTGAACCAGACCTAGTACTCGGAGCAGAATTCTATTAAACAAGAGCCTCTGCCTGCATCTGAGCCTAGTGAACAAGAACCATCACCTGAAACAGTACCACATTAAACAAGAACTAGTACCTGAAACAGATGTGTATTAAACAGGAAATAACATCTACAACAAGAACGTATTAAACAAGAACTAGAATCTGCAAGTTGAAAGCATTAAACACAAACTGGTACTTGATACAGGAATGTATTGAACAGGAACTAGCACCTGCAGTAGGAATGTATTAAACAAGAGCTTCTTCCTGAAACAGTAACATATTGCACAAGAATTAGTACCTGAAACAGGAACGTACTACTACCAACAATAGGAATGTCGACGTAGCACTCACAGACGCTTGCTGCGGTCGTGGCTATGTTTGTATTTACTTTGTATTTACGGTAGCCTACGCTGCATTCACAGCCACACGGATAGCCTACCTGCGTTAGGTTAACTGAACTCAGGAGACGGAGATGGATTCCGGAGAAATATCTTCACGCTAGTCAACGAGTAGATTTACCGTAAATATTGAAGTAGAGCGGTCAAAACAGAAACTTTTAACATTCTGCTGGAATTGAATTCCTCACCTGAAGAAAGTCACGTTTTTAGGATGGAAAGGGGAAGGTTTTCGCGAAATTTATTCACAACAGTACATTATAGACCTTCCACTGTTTCAAAACACTAAAAACAAAAAATCCAACATTTTACCCCACGCAACATAAACGCTCGTTTTTCTTGGAAACCTCCGTTGTGGAGGGTCACATATACAGTATTAAACAAGAATCAAAGCCTGCAAAAGTAATGCAGCATGATTTTCAGTATGTTAAAGTGTAATAGGTCAAAGAATGAATAATAGAGAAGTTGAGGAAGGCTTTTTTATCCAGAACTTCAACTGTTTTTTCAATATTTGTCCATTTATCCTCCACACTCTCGTTCTTTATCCTGACCGCATACAGTTTGGCTTGTCACTGTCTTTGAACAGCCCATTTCGAGCCCCCATGTTCTTCTCACTCCTTCTCTCCACTCTCCAACTCCCTGCATTTTGGCAGCTGATTGCCCGCTCTGTAGATGACGTAAGCTAATGCTCCAGCCCGCTTCCCCCCAAAAAAGCCTCCTCTATTCCAAGAAAGGCGAGAAAAGTGTGTGCCTTAGCAGAAATCTGTACGAGGTGCTTGGTTACACGTCTGTGGTGGCAACGTTTTTCATAATGACCCTTCTGAGCATGCTGATAATGGGCAACGACTGCTCCAGATAGATGGAATCTAAAAAAGCCACGTGCCATTATCGAAGAAGGTCATCCGCCTGGTAGAGGGCAATCTGACTCCCCCTCCTTTGAAAAAGACTTAATGCACTCCTCAAATGGAAATGTCAGTTATGCCTTCCAGTAATACTGACGAGTGTCGGACACAATTGAATTTTCTTTTGCTCCAAAGTAGGGGTTTGAGTGTTGTGAAATGAGCACGCTGGAGTGCAGTGTTTCCCCATGTGTGCCAGGCTCACTCAGGCCTCGTCAATTCTTTGTTCCACTGGAATGGATTGGTTCGGTGCCGGTTTGCTTGTCTTTTTTTTTGTTCTTTGTTCAAATAGTGCGTCAGAGGTTTTTGTTTCACACTTACCCCCCAAAAAGAGCCCTTTGAAGTCAAAGCCCTTTGCATTAAATTAAAGCAGTGTTTTTGAACTAGACCTGCAACAGGAACATTTTTAAACCAAAAAGTAGTACCAGGATTGGTTCAGTACCGGGATTTGCGTGCCCTTTTTCCTCCACACAGTGCGATTAAGTTTTTTCTACCTCCCACAAAAGAGCCCTTCAAAGTCAAAGCCACGTTTGCAATAAATAAAAGCATAGCATTTTTGAAGTGAACATAATTAGCAAATCTGTAATTACTCGCGGCTTGCTCTCAAAGCCACGCATAGATGAAAATGTAGAAGTGTTATTTAAATAAAAAAATGTAGAATAGGATCTGTATGTGTGACTTTGCAACTTCATCATATTTACATACAGTACTCTCACAAAAGGTTTAGGCAGGAATTAATGAGAAAAATAAAAGAAATGAAACAAAAGAGATGCTTTCAGAAGTATAAATGATTATTTTTATCAGTTTACAAAATGCCAAAATTAATTGAATAAAAGAAAAATCTAAATCAAATCAATATTTGGTGTTACTACCTTTTGCCTTCAAACAGAATCAATTCTTATAGTACACTTGCACAAAAGTCAGGGATTTTGTACAGGATTATAGTCATTATATTATTTTGTAGGATTATAGGATTATAGATCTGTGGTTAGTTCTCCAGATGTTTGGAACAACCTACCAGCCGAGTTCCTTCAAAAACTGTGTGCAAGTGTACCTAGAAGAATTGATGATGACTGAAGAGCAAAGTGATCACACCAAATATTGATTCATTTTGTTGATTGATGAAAAGAAATGATTAACACTTCCGTTTTTGAAAGCATTCTTTGTTTACAGCATTTTTTCACACCTGCCTAAAAGCTACTAACATATTTACTTCCACGCTCATGCCCACTTTAGCCACGGCTACTGTAAGCTGTTTGCAGAGAAGCAAGGCGCAAAATGTTTATTAAAATAATATACAGTGTGAAGCTACTGCTGCATCTGAAGCAGGTTACTGATGTAAAACAAGACTAGTACCTGCAACCTGGGCAGAGTAATAAAGAACTTGTGGCTGCAACTTGAACCTGTTTGACGAGAAGCGGTGTCCTTCCAAACACTGGGCCAACCCCTTAACCGTTACACTACCAACTGTCTCTGAAGTGATAGGAATGTATTAAACAAGATATAGTCACTGCAACGAGAGCATACTGAACTAGAACTTTTACACTAAATGAACGCTTAGTGTTTTTGAAGTGAACTTTAATTAGACATCTATAATTATGAAACCCTCGCTTGCCGGAGCCGTGCATTAATGATACATTGGAAGTGTTATTATAATTGAAATGTAGAGTAGGATCCGTGTGCTTTTTCACGACTTCATCTGGGATTTCATGTGTCATTACACATACGACGGCTGAGCCATTCGTACGTCTCTCAGCCCATTTAGAAGCCGTTGTTTTTGTTAGAGGCGCAATGACCCCAAGCTTCCAAAATCTACTGCTAAATATGTTTGTGTGGTCACGTTGACTGTGCCTTCTGAAGAAATGGATTCCGGTTTAGTCGTCCCCTCGCCGACCCGGTCTTCGGGTCAGCACATTTCTGGAGTTGTTTGGCGATTACAGTTTAAAAAGCTCTTCTACATGTGCTTCAGGGTTGTATTGCATAATCAGGACTAAAAAAGGGCTGCATTAAAGCAAGTTCCGGAAACGCTCTTTCAACACCACATGACAGTCACATGAATCATTCACACTGCACTGCGCTCCCATGTGAGGTGGCCGACTGCAGTTTTTCACAAATTCTGGGAAAAGTGAATATTTGAAATAGCTTTTTTAATGTTAGAAACTAATAAACTATATGTAAAGGTGGCATAAATGTATTTTAACATCAGCGCTCTTTAGAGAGTGAGGAAATGGAAAGGGTGACGCTCAAATTCTCTTTGGAGTATAATCATTGTTCGTAGAGTGAATCCACCACTTGCCTTGGATACGTTGAGTTTCCTTTGTTTTGGGTTATGGAGAAATGTTTTTGCCACAACCACAGGAATGTATTAAACAAGAACTAGAACCTGCAATGGGTACATACTAAACGAGAACTAGTCACTGTATCGGGAACATATTAAGCTCTAACTCCTGCAACATATTAAACCAAGACTGTTGTCTGCAATGGGAACACATTAAACTAGACCTATTATTTTTTCAGAAACCTAGTAAACAAGAACTAGTACTTCCATTGAGAAAGTATTAAAAAAAGAACAAGTACCAGCAATAGGTATGAACGAAAAACAAGAACTTGTACCTGCAACAGCAACATGTTAAACAAGAACTAGTCCCGGCATTGAAAATGTGTTAAACAAGAACTAGTGCCAGTACTTATCAAGAACTAGTACCAGCATTGAGAATACCTTAAACAAGAACTAGTACCAGCATTGAGAATGCCTTAAACAAGAACTAGTACCAGTATTTATCAAGAACTAGTACCAGCATTGAGAATGCATTAAACAAGAACTAGTACCAGCATTGAAAATGCAATAAACAAGAACTTGTACCGGCATTGAAAATGCCTTAAACAAGAACTAGTACCAGTTTTTAACAAGACCTGGTACCAGTTTTTAACAAGAACTAGTACCAGTTTTTAACAAGAACTAGTACAAGTATTTATCAAGAACTAGTACCAGCATTGAGAATGCAATAAACAAGAACTAGTACCAGCATTGAGAATGCATTAAACAAGAACTAGCACCAGTATTTAACAAGAACTAGCACCAGCATTGAGAATACCTTAAACAAGAACTAGTGCCAGTATTTATCAAGAACTAGTACCAGCATTGAAAATGTACTAAACAAGAACTAGTGCCAGTATTTAACAAGAACTAGTGCCAGCATTGAGAATACCTTAAACAAGAACTAGTACCAGCATTGAGAATGCATTAAACAAGAACTAGTACCAATATTTAACAAGAACTAGTGCCAGCATTGAGAATACCTTAAACAAGAACTAGTGCCAGCATTGAGAATGCATTAAACAAGAACTAGCACCAGTATTTAACAAGAACTAGTGCCAGCATTGAGAATACCTTAAACAAGAACTAGTACCAGCATTGAGAATGCCTTAAAGAAAAACTAGTGCCAGTATTTAACAAGATATTAAACAAGAACTAATGTATTAAACAAGAACAAAGACCTGTTGCAGGAATGTATTTACCAAAAACTAGTGGCTTCATTTAGAACGTGTTAAACAAGAACTAGTTCCTGCAACAAGAGTGCATTAAACAAGAACCATCGCCCAAACCAAGAATGTATTAAAAAAACACAAAGATATTGAGGAAAACAAGCGTTAAGAGGACACACAAATTCTTGAAATCCTAAAATGCATGTAGCCTCTTGGGGTGCACAGTTTGTACAGGCCGCATGGTAAAAGTCTCCATTAGCATTCTTTCATTTTTAGCCCCATTACAGTCTTTGGACAAAATACACCTTTAAATGCATTTCCCCCAAGACTGTTTTTCAGTTCAATCTAAAACGACTTTGAAAGGCTTTTTAAACGGCCAAACGATGTCCATTTTGGAAGAGCGAGAGAATGTTGCCGACTCTCAGTCTAGTAGCAGTCAATTCAGCTTGAAAAATGTGGTAAAATCTATGAAAATTCAGGAAAGACATTTTTAACACATTGTCTAATCATCTGTATTAGCAATGTGAGCATTTTTTGGAGCAGAGATTGCAGTCGCCTTGTGTGAAACACAGTCTCAGTTGGATTTTCTCATTGAGAATTCCTCAGAACACAACGGCAAGCGATCTGGATTTATTGGAGCCCTTCTGGCTTTTGGCGTTTAATAGGATGGGCGCTGCTATTACCAAAATGAAATGACCGAATAAGTGACTTAAGAGAAGTCCCTACAAGTGACAGCCTCTGTCCGCTTGTGGCCGCCCTGCCCTTTGATGGTGCGCTTAGCTATGGAAACAATTTAATCTCTTTAATAGATTCCAAGCCAGATTAAAGCTGCCAATATGACAGAGACGGCTCCTTTGTGATGAAGCGGAATTACAAACCTAATTCCCCCCACCACTCTGACCCTGGCCTTAGACAAAGGAGCTGGAAACGGTCCCAGAAGGTGTGAGGCGCCCCCACAGCATCGACTAGAGTTGTGCTCGGTCTTATTTCACATTGTGTTTTAACGGCTTCTAAGATTAACACTCCCACACCATCGTCCATACTTGTAGCAGCATAGAAAAAGCTTCAGATATTTTTCCTGATAGAATTTCAGATTCTGAACCTTATTTTCACTACTTAACGGGTGAAAAATATTCATATTTGCTGTTTGTGCAAATGTGGTTGTAAAAGTATAAAGCGGGTCTTTTGAAGCAGACGTTCAATACACATTTAGCTGCAGAAAATATCAATGGCTGTGTTCTTGAGCTTGACCTTATCAGACAGGATAAATAATGTTGTTTAATCAGGTTGTAAAAATACCATTAATAATGCCAGGCCAATGGAGTTCTGCTAATTGTTTTTAGCGGCTGTTCTGTGAATTAGATTCAAGATTTAAAAGCCTAATAGAAGTGGCCCAAAAGTCTGGGACCACTTGTGAACATGAAACAATATATTTATTTTAATTCCTGTCTAATTAAAAAAATGTAATTTGCAGTATGCTCTTTTGGTCACAAAATGTCGCCTTCAGCGTTTGGTTTTCCATCCTTTCTTTGCTTTATACACATTTTAAATCTGTTTTGTTTTTTCTCATGAAATCATATACAGTCCCAGTTCACCTTTGGGTCAGCGGTGCCGCAGCAGGTTGACCATAAGCCTCGACAGTTAACCAAAAGTGTATTGGAAGTGACATTTAGGACCTCTCACAGACTGGCGCAACTTGTGGTTCAGGTTCGTGCTTTGGGGTCCAAAGGTAGTATCTCCAAAAGTGAGATGGAGCTGGATTTGAACCTACAAACTCTTTTTCCGGAGGTGAGTATCTCACCAGTAGACCAAAGCAGCTACACGTGAAGCTCAGATCCTCCCTGACCTTAGACAGCTATTTAAGTTTTATACATTCAATTGATCAGACTACATCACTGCAACATTCACACTTTTAAATGAGTTCTTTTGATTTATCTCATGCAATCTTTTTATTTTTTTTTAATTGATCTTATTCTATTTGTCCTTTGAAGCAAAATAAAAATCCTCTGTGGATGAGGACATGCTGTAACTAGATAATAAACATGTCTTGCCTTGATCTAATACCGTCCCCTGTTTATTCTTATATGAACTGCCCCTTAAATAATACTACCATACAAACAAAAAATATCTATAATCCATTTGAAATAATTGTGATATTGATTTAAAGGCTTTCTGACCATGTCACACTAGATCCATTTACATTTATGGCATTGACCAGATGCTCTTATTCAGACAGAATTCAGATTCCTAATTAAAGGGACAGTCTCCCTGAAGCAACTTAGGATTAAGGGTCTTAAGCTTAGGACCCCAATGGTGGCGGTTCATTGCCACTTCTCTCCGAAATCAGAATAAATGAAAAAAGATGTTACCCCATCGTTTCTGTTTTTGTGTTATGGAAGCGACCTGCATAGCTACACATTTTTCTTTTCTCATCCTGCGTCTTTTTTTTCTGTCTTGTGAGTCCGGTAAACAGGTGTTGATTGATTGAAAGGCTCACCATTTGCCATTCATCACGAGAGAGAAATAAGAAATAAAGGAACTGGCGCGGGTCCTGCTACGCTCACAAACAGGAAGAAAGGTGCCGGTGCCTTGTAGGAGTGTTTTTTTTTTTTTATAAAGGACTATTTATAGCAGTGTGTTTCAGAACTGCACAGACACCAGCAAACGCTGGAGGAACGTTAGTGACAGCAAAAGCGAGACAGTTTCGGTCTGCTTGCAGGGGATGTTAATGGTTATGGCTTCATGAAAAGGAAGGAAAAGGTTGCAACACGAACAACTCGAGAAATTGGGACGCCAAGGCCAGCCATCGGCAGGTTGAGGCTCAAAAGAAGAAAAGCACAGCTGTGGTTTTTGTGTCGGAAGTAGGTCTTAAAATAATTAATAATAAACATGCCTTGCCTTGACCAAGTAGCTTTCCCTTGTGGGTTCTTTTATGAAGTGTTCTCTTGCTACCACCCAAAAAGCACATCAAATAAAATAATCCTATGAAGGAAAATGTAATGATTTTGATTTGAAATCATATCCCAGACCAGTCATGTCATTTGGAGTAAGTGGTAGTGTGAAAGTGAGTAATTATTTGTCATTGTGAACACACCATAGCACACAGTGCACCACAACCAAATGTGACCTCTGCATGTAACCCATCCGTGAGGGAGCAGTGGGCAGCTAACAAGGGCAGCACATGGGGAGCACTGTATGAGGACGGTACCTTGCTCATGACTACCTCAGTGGCAACTTTTCCAGCCCTGGATTCGAACCTGCCACCTTCTGATCACAGGCCAACACCCTACCATTACGCCACCAACTGCCCCATGTTGGCCCTGTGATCGGAAGGTCGCTGGTTCAAATTTTGTTCTAAAATTGGCAATATCTGTGTTATGTTGTGTCCCACCAACGACTGAAATAAGCTCAAAACATAATCAGAAACACGTTAAAGAGTAGCATTTTTGTTGTATCTTCAGAAACGTTTAAGTCTGCATGCTGGAAAATCTCTCAGACGTGCAGTTGGGACATTTACTGATTTACTGATGTTCTTTGTTTTAATAAAGAGAACAACAGAGTACCAAGAGAACCCCGGGGACGGCTGCAGGGCCTTTCTGTGTGGAGCGTGCATGTTCTCCCTGTGTTCGCGTGGGTTTCCTCCAGGTGCTCCGGTTTCCTCCCACAGTCCAAAGGCAATGCATGCAATATAGGTTAATTGGTGACTCTAAATTGGCCTCTGTACGATGTGAATGTGTACGGAACTGGCAGCCTTCTTTTTGTCCTTATTCTTCTTTCACTGCTTCTACCCACAAACTGATTGATCATCGCTCAACAAGACGCCAAGCGCTCTGACTGAGTGGCCGTTGGCACGGACGTCGGCCGGCGGATTGCTTAATTGAAATTGACGCTCCGCTGCATTAGTCAGGACTGGACTGCAACTTGAGATGGACACTAGCGAAGCTCACGTCACATCAGCTTTTTCCTTTCCTTTTCCTTCTTTGCTGAAGAGGAAGCACAGCAGATTGATAGCCGGCAGTGGCGTTTTCTGATAGCGGTCTGGCGCGTGCTGCGAGTTCGACAGGATCACATGGTGCTCGATATAAAGTAAAGAAGTTCCAAGTGGAAGTTCAAGGAGGCATTAAGACTGGCGTGCCTTTATATGCTAAGTGCGTTTCTTTTCACCGCGCTCTGAAAGGGCAGTTGGAACATTACGGAGCTCGCCGGGGCTCGAAGCGAGGAAAGAAAGAGGGCATTACACCTGTAAGAATGTTCCTGCGTTTCACGCCATTCAGCAGCCTATGGGACGAGTCGAGAGCTTTGACTTCCACAGTGTAATAAATGAGTTTGCAGGCTATGATTAAAGAGAAATTGCTCAGACTAGCACGTGAATAAGGAATAGATTTAGATTTATTTGGGAAATGAGTCAAAAAATGTACAACTCTGTTCTTTAGTGTCTGTCTTATACTAATACAGACAATATGTGACCCTCCACGGCAAAACCAGTCGCTTGTCGCAACGGAGGTTTACGAGAAAAACAAGCGTTTATATTGTGTGGGGTAAAATTTTGGATTTTTTGTTTTTAGTGTTTTGAAACAGTGGAAGTCGCTGAAAAACTTCCCCTTTCCATCCTAAAAACGTGACTTTCTTGAGGTGAGGAATTCAATTCCAGCAGAATGTTAAAAGTTTCTGTTTTGACCGCTCTACTTCAATATTTACTTGCAAAATCCACTCGTTGACTAGCGTGAAGATATTTCTCCGGAATCTGTCTTCGTCTCCCGAGTTCAGTTAACCTAACGCAGGTAGGCTATCCGTGTGGCTGTGAATGCAGCGTAGGCTACCGTAAATGCAAACGTAGCTGCGACCGCACCAAGCGTCTGTGAGTGCTACGGCGATAGTCAACTTCAAAGGCAGATTTCTCAGTTTCTCACTTGGCGTGACAGGAGAAACCCGACTCCTTTGAATGTTGATATCTCAGTCATATGTCATCCGATTCATTCGATATAGGTATCGTTCAGAGGTGGAAAGAGTACTGAAAATTTGTACTCAAGCACAAGTACTGTTACATTGGTTAAAATGTACTCAATCACAAGTAAAAGTACTGGTGTTAAAAAAATACTTGAGTAAAAGTACAAAGTACTTTTCTCAAAAACTACTCAGAGTACTAATTACTTTTTAACCGATGGATGTTTTATTGCGTTGTCAATAGCAGGCATTTGATTCGATTCACCAGTATAAAATATCTACGTTCAAAGCACATTTCTCAGATGAACAAGGTATAGAAAGACAATTTGTTTTGTAATAAATGTAGATATAAAACAAAAATGTTTTGAACATGCATAGAACAGTTTAAACTTTTCCCAATACACTGCGAACAACAGGCAGGTAAGTGTCTTAAACTCTTAGACATAATAGCATTTCTGTCACACTTCACTTTCTGAACCTTTTGTTCAGTTTGAGCAAGAGCTGGTTTTCTAAATTAACAGAGTCTATCCGGCTTCGTTTGGCTCCATTTTCTCCATTTTGGCTTCTTTGTCTCCAAATCTTCAGTCTATAAATTAGTTTGTACTCCACTGTGTAGTACCTCCAGCAGGGCCGTGCAGAGTTGTTTGAAGGGGCGGAAAAAGGGGCACATAGAACCAGGCTGAATAACAACAACCCACATTCATCAAGAATCTAATATGGAATCGCATCATACTGTATCACTGTCATCAGTTGCTCTTTTTAAACCAGCTGGTGAGGGATCCACTGCCTTTAGCAGCCTCACATAGCTCCTTTTGTCGCTGTTTCCTCCTCCACTCCTTACGAGGCACGTCTGGACAATGTTATATCATGAGTAATAATTGAAAAAGAATCTATACACATAAAACACGCACACACACATGCACATACAGTGACATTTTATACCTTCTCCAGAATACTGTAAATACTAATGCCACAAGTTTGCATCGTGGTGCTGATCCAGAATCCTTCCCTTATTATTTATTCCTAGTGCTATAATAATAAAGCAATAAGAATAAAAAAATAAAGTAATAAATATGAAATAATGTATTTATGGTGATTCAGTTTGCTTGACTATCCACTCTGTGCAAGGCAGAAAGCTTATTAAATGTTTAAACTGTAGCGATACAATAATTTTGCTGCTGTAAAATCAGCATTTTGTCATATTTGAAATATAAAACTAAAATAATCTGTTTCTTAATGTATTTTATTTAAAATGCTGTTTTTTAAAAATATTGTAATTATAATAATCCATAATTATGTGGATATGCATATTAGATAGTTTTTAGTGAAATATAAGCCCTCCAGAAAGGCAGGGGAAAGCCCTGTAACTTACTTTAAAACAAAATGTGTTCCCTAAAAGGGTGGACAGAGTTCCAGACCCATGACACCCTTACCCAGTTAGCTAGCGGCTAATGACCACCACTATTCTTTGCTTACGTCATAGATTAATTGGCGCGGTCGCGATTGCACAGCCTTATTGGCTGCAAAGATGCAGATGGAAGGTTTGAATATTAATTCAAATTGTGGGCGTACTCAGTAGCGACTTTTGATTTTATAAGTAGCGAAGTAGATTACATGGTGTAAATTGTACTCAAGTACGAATAAAATTACACACTTGAAAAACTACTCATAAAAGTACAAGTACCCCAAAAATCTACTTAATTACAGTAACGTGAGTATTTCTAATTCGTTACTTCCACCCCTGGTATCGTTTTGAAGGTTGCTTTATGCCCTTTCATGAAAATATCATAACTCAGTTTTGAAAATTTGCGACAAGCAACTGGTTTTGCCGTGGAGGGTCACATATGGATCCATGAAACAGTCATATTCAATACAATATCCATTCTGTGTACAAGTTATGTATATTATGCAGTGAAAAATTCTATAGATGAAGTGAAGAACCTAGAGCAGACGATAGAACTCATCAGTAATCGAGGAACGTCGTTTTCTTTGTATTAATAAAGAAAACAACAGACCACCATACAATCATCTTAACCAAAAACTAGCAAAACTTTACCTCTTTCTCCTACTTTTACTTGTTTTCCTTCTGCCTCTTACTAAAAACTGCTTGACCATTGCTTTAGAAGATGCCAGGAGCTTCGACGTTTCTTTTCACCGTGCTCTGAAAGGGCAGCGGGAACATTACAGAGCTCGCTGCAACTCGAAGTGAGGAACGAGAGACGACATTAACACCTGTAAGAATGTTCCTGCGTTTCACGCCATTCAGCAGTCTTCGGGACGAGTCAAGAGCTTTGACTCCCGGAGGCGACTGAGATAATGAAAGATGTTGGTGTGTGGTGAGTTTGTAAAAACATTTTAAGCTCTTCAAATCAGTCCGGGCCTGAAGTGGCCTGGCAAATTTGCAAATGCAGTGTTGAAAATAAAGCTTCGGAAGGGCTGTGGGAAGACACTTGATTCATTTTCCAAATTAAAACCAAAAAAAGATCCATGTTTCGTTCATTCATTTGTTTTACAATGTAGGTAACTGAAAACAATCCATGTAATATTTTTTTTGTTTTTCATATTAAAACAAACAAACTAAAATAATATTATTTTCCAATTTCCTATTTTGTGCTCAAATGAAGATGGAAAAAGGGATTCAAGAGTTTGTAGTTTCTACTCTGGGTAAGAGACATCAATGTTTTTTCTTTAGGCTTGTGTGAAATTTGGTTTCGCTGGCCGCTTAGCAATGTTTCGTAACTTCTGTTTCTATGAATCCTCTTCAATATTCGTTTCTGTTCCGCCCTTTCACAGTCTGTAAGTAAACATCTTTCTCCCTGATCTCCGAGTCCGTACCCACAGGTAACATCCGGCGCGAGCGTCTGCATACTAAAAGCGTTCCACCTACTTAGACGGAGGACGAGGATTCGTGTAGCAGCAGCAGCAGCAGTAGCGGCAGTGTCTCCTGGCAAGGGCGTAGCGTGATTTCAACACCAAAATGATAGACGATGCGTGTTAAGAGCGATGCAGAAGCAGAATCAACACGGCCTGCTTCCGTCCCCGTTTCAGGGGGGCTTTCTGCTTACCTATTCATGTATGCCTAGTTGGGGGCCTTAAAAAAGGTTACCTCTTTCCATCTCTCTCTCTCTCTCTCTCTCCGCCTCTCTCTCTCTCTCCGCCTCTCATTCTTTCCTTTCTGCAATCTGCAATCTCTCTCTCTCTCTCTTCCTCTCCTTTCTACTCTGTCCGCCTCTCACTCTCTCCTTCCTGCAATCTATCTATCTATCTATCTATCTATCTATCTATCTATCTATCTATCTATCTATCTATCTATCCCCTTTGCTGGGCTCTCTGTCTTAACACTAAACCACCGCCTCTCTCTCTCTCTCTCTCTCTCTCTCCGCCTCTCACTCTCTCCTTCCTACAATCTCTCTCTCTCTCTCTCTCTCTCTCTCTCTTTCTCTCTCTCTCTCTCATCCATGATTTCAGGACAGCTTTCTACTTACCTATTCATGTATTCCTTGATGCAGCCTTAATAAAGTTAGCTTCCCTCCCTCCCTCCCTCCATCCCGTCTCTCCATCTCCCTCCATCTCTCCTCTGTATAACGCCACGCATTGCTCGTTAGCAACGTTAGCACGATGCATTGCATGATGATGACGATGATGATACGGGAGTCCGAGTGGAAGTTTGTTGGCGCGCTGCACGCTTTTAGCCTTGTTCTCCAACAACTGGGTTCCAGCTTGGCGACGGAGGGTCCTTGAAAGCGCAGACGCTTAGATATTAATCATGGCAGAGAGACAACAGGCCCATGTCCTGCACCGTTCTAAATATGGCAGATGAGAGAACCCTGCAGGGCGAGACGCAGCCGAGATGTCACGTATCCCTCCCCACCCCCACCCTTCCTTCCTTCCTTCGTCTTCAGGATATAACTAGACGTGAACAGCGATGGCTCTGGGTTTGCTCGGGGAGGGAGAACAGAACTGCGGCCCTTTTTGACTAGATTAAAAGTGCATCACGACTTTTAATCGATACCGCATTCATACATCGTCCTCTCGCCGAATTGATCTTCTTTAAGAGCGGGGAGGGGGAAGTTTTGTCGAAGTTTTTACAGGCGTAGTGCGAGCCTTATTACAAACACGACTTTATTCAAATCTAATCTGTATTGGTGGTTTCTTTGATTTGATCTGGATTTTTGCCCTCGTCCCGGGTCCTTTTGTTGTTTATACCAAATGCCAAAGCAGTGAGCCATGAAGAAGGGAAAGGTTTAAGGGAGGACGTCCAGCTCCAGCCAGGGTTTTGTTGATTTTTTTAAAGGGCCTGCAGGACATTTAGCCAAGTTGTGCTGCAACTTTCAGTTTGAGCAAATCGATGCCTCGGGCCAACACAACGATATTTATAACGGCTGTGGAGCTGCTGCTTCCTCTCCTTCTCCACTCCTGACTTCTGTTGCTGGACGTTTTTGCCCCAGACGTAACCTTCACCAAGAGCACAAGTTCTGTCAGTAGTTAGACCTTCTGAGTGAGTGATTATTTGTCATTGTGAACACACCACAGCACACAGTGCACCACAACCAAATGTGACCTCTGCATGTAACCCATCCGTGAGGGAGCAGTGGGCAGCTAAGAAGCACCTGGGAAGCAGTGTTTGGGGACGGTACCTTGCTGATGAGTACCTCAGTGGTAACTTTACCGGCCCTGGATTCGAACCTGCCACCTTCTGATCACGGGGCGAACACCCCACCTACGCCACCAACTGGGAGTCTCATGTCACACTTCTGCTATCTCTCCATCTCTCTTTTCTTGTGCTATATCTGTCATGGACTTTTTCTCTTTCTCTTTCTCTTCTCTTTTTCCTTCTTTCTTTTTCTATCTCTCTCCTGTGCACTCTCTCATTCTCTCTCTCTCTCTCTTTCTCATTATCTCATTCTTATTCTCTCTCTCTCGCCGTCTCTCTCTCTCTCCATCTCTCTCTCTCTTCATCATCTCTCTCTCTCTCTCTCTCTCTCTCTCTCTCTCTCTCTCTCTCATTAACTTTCATTCTCATTCTCTCTCTCATTCCTCATTCTCTCTCTCTCTCATTCTCTCCTCCTCTCTTTGTTCTCTCTCTCTCTCTTTTGCTCTCTCTCTCTCATTCTCTCTCCCTCTCATTCTCTCTCTCTCTCTTACGCTCTCTCTCTAATTTCTCTCCTCCTCTGTTCCTCCTCTCTTTCTCGTGCTCTCATTCTTTATTCTCTCTCTCCTCCGTCTCTCTCTCTCTTCGCCTCTCTATCTCGCTTTCTCTCTCTGCCTTTTTTCTCTTCTCTTACTCACATTCTCTCTCTCTCTCATTCTCTCTCCCTCTCATTCTCTCTCTCTTTTACGCTCTCTCTCTCATTCTCTCTCCCTCTCATTCTCTCTCTCTCTCTCTCTCTCTCTCTTTGGCTCTCTCTCTCTCTTTCTCATTATCTCATTCTTGTTCTCTCTCTCTCTCTCTCTCTCTCTCTCTCTCTCTCCATATCTCTCTCTCTCTCCATCTCTCTCTCCCTCTCTCTCTCGCTCTCTCTCTCTCATTATCTCATTCTCATTCTCTCTCTCTCTCATTCACTCATTCTCTCATTCTCTGTTCTCTCTCTCCATCTCTCTCTCTCTCTCTCTCTCTCTCTCTCTCTCTCTCTCATTCTCTCTCTTCCATCTCTCTCTCTCTCTCTCTCTCTCTCTCTCTCTCTCTCTCTCTCTCTCTCTCTCATTCTCTCTCATTCTCTCTCTCTCTCTCATTCTCTCTCTCTGGCTTCAGGCCTGGTAAAGAAAGTGGAAGTGAGTGATTTATCTGTCGTTGTGAACACACCACCTTTCTAACCCCCAGTGCCTACAACGACATATGACCTCTGCATTTAACCTGTCTGTAAAGCAGCAGTGGCAGGCTCTTTGGCAGTGCCCTGGGAGCAGTGCTTGAGAGACGGTACCTTGCTCATGAGTACCTCAGTTGTAACTTTCCTGGCCTTGGTAAAGTTCGAACCTGTGACAGGGCTACAACCTACCGTTACGCCACCGACTGTTTGCCTCCAACCCTTTTGTTACAAGAGATGCAAAGACACACAAATGAAAGCGTCTGACAATTTCTGACACTCTCCCCGACTCCTCGTGCTGTTTGTTTTATGTCGGGTTACGCTCTGGCTTCTGTACCAATCATCTCAGTGGTCTGCTCCATTAAACCCAAACTCAAAGGCCATGGCTCTAATTGAAAAAGTGCATGCTACTAAATGGAATTCCATCAATCTCTGCTGTGCTTTTTCAAAAAGAGAAGCGAGGTGGAAAGCATAATCGTAGGGTAACATTTGGCGTAATCTGTTAACCACTAATTACAATCAGAGCATTTCCATAATTAAAGCCAGAGTTGAGCTCGCGATGCCTAAAAGCGAAACCTTCTGGACCGAGCCTGCACGTGTGTTTGGGGAAACAAAGTCAGAGGAGGCGAGGTTATAATTATAAATAAATTTAAGAGGAGGTGGGGGCCGGGTGCGTGGGGCGTGGGGATCTTGGGGGCAATCTCGATGCGCCGAGGACCTCCTGGCGCAATCTGGAGTGAGAATCTGGCCCGGTTAAAGGGCAGAAAGAGGGCGGTGAAGCAATAGCACTGTATGAGGCAAACCCCACATCTGGATTGGGCATAAACATAAGCGGTCATTAAAAGAAAACAATTAGTGGTTTTCGGCTGCAAGCGTGATGTCAGCAGTAATGCAGCCTCGCGGCCCTCAGCAACAGCGCTGATCTACAACTAAGCCGACCTGCTCGTTCTTAACAAACCTGCAGACACACAGCTACATGGAGCTACACTCACACAGCTCATTCTGCTTTATTCTGCTACATCCTCTCTCCATCTACTGAGTTAGTAAGGAGTGAAGAGATACAGAAAAAAGTAGAGAGAGAAGGAGATGGAAAAAGAAATGAAAGATTTAAGAAGAAAGAAAGCGCCTAGAACAAGTGGAAAAAGAAATGAGAGAGAAGAAAAAGGCTGAAGGGGAGAGAGAGAGAGAGAGAGAAAAGAAAGAAAGAAAGCGGAAAAAATGAGAATGAGATAATGAATAATGAAAATGAGAGACAGAGGAGAGAGAGAAAGAAGAGAAAGAAGGCGAGGAGAAAAATGAGAATGAGATAATGAGAGAGAGAGAGAGAGAGAGAAACGACTATGTTGCGTGGGGTAAAATTTTTTATTTTTTGTTTGTTTCAGCAAAACAGTGGAAGGTCTATACTGAACTGTTGTAGATGAATTCGCTGAAAAACTTACCGCCTCCATCCTAAAAACGTGACTTTTCTTGGTGAATTCAGATTATGAGATGTTAAAAGTTTCTGTTTTGACCGCTCCTTCATCTTCGAGTAAATCCACTGGTTGACTAACGTGAAGATATTTCTCCGGCTCTTTCAAGTGGACTGTAGAATATCGAGGTGAACATGTCACATTCCAAGGCAGAAGCAGTCACATGGACTGAATCGTCCAAACATTATGATTTAACATTACTGAACATTAACATTAAGTATAGGCTACTTGCAGCCCAAACTCACAGGCTTTTCAGAGATTACTTCCTCGTAGATTACTACGTGTGCGTATGCGTGCTGTGAATGCAGCGTAGGCTACCTTAAATGCAAACGTAGCCGCGACCGCACCAATCAGCCAGGTGCTCTGGCGTAGTCAGCTTCAAGGCAGATTTCTCCGTTTTTCTGAAACATAACTCCAATTTTGGAAATTTGGTAGTGACTGGTTTTTGCCGTGGAGGTCACATATTATGTGGTTTAAAACTAAACAGATTGTGTTTAATGGAGAAAATAGTCATTTCTCCTGATATTTCCTGCTTACATCTTGTAAGCAACAACGTTAAGAGCTGTGTCATAATATATACTGTGAACCTGGGATATTTTAGCATAATTTTAATATTTGTCCTTCATCTCAACTGTCTCCAGTGCTGCCAGGAATGTCTCAGTTTAAAGGCTGCAAGTTCCTGCGCGCATACATAGATACCTATTTCTACCCTTAGCTGCAGCGGTGGACGTCTCTCTTGGTTCTTTATTAATTTATAACTCATGGCTTATCTTTGGATTCCGGGACTGTGGCCACGGAGAAGGCGAGGAGGAAGACGGATACCTGATAGATTTGCTCCCCAGACGTCGTGAAACAAGGAAATGGGCAGTTTTCATAATGGCTAAATCCCACTAACCTGCATGTTTTATAGATGAGCATCTCCCCCATCTCTCTCTCTCACACACACACACACACACACACACACACACACACACACACACAGATACACACACAGATACACACTCTTGAAAAATGCTTGGCTGTCTTAACGGCATGCCCGTTCTCTCCTAAAACCACATCTAACCAGTTTTTCGATCCTACCTTTTTAAAATGTGAAAGCAAATGCTCTTGAGAAGCCTCATCGAGGTCCTAAATGTCCGGCCAAAATGTCAGGGGCTGTGTTTGGTCACTTACGCTGGTGTCTTTCACGGAGCTCTTGAGGTGAAAAGAGTGTTTGACGACCTGCCCTGTGCTGTTGAAAGAAGACGATGACCAAGCAGTCGCTGATTTCCTGATATTTACTCGCCCGAGTCTTAGTGCGTTGCTTTGTCGACACAAAAATCTCAATTGAATCGAGTTGTCCAGAAGTGGACAGAAATCTCCTTGTACTTAAGTCTCTCTTTGCTGGACAAGTTGCTGGATTTAATTCTGAATGCAGATTTGTGATGTTATTTATGTTTGTGTAGCGGTTAAATGGTGGAGTAGAAATGAACTTCCCCTTTTCACCCCCTCTGACCTCCTGGCTTGTTTTGCTGGGCGTTTCGCCCAGACTTCACCTTTAAACAGAACAAGTTAAAAATCTAAGTCAGCAGTTAGACCTCTGTCTTTATGTCTTCCTATCTAATTCTGTCTTACTCTCTCTCTCTCTCTATCGCATCTTTTAGGTCTTCCCTTCCTCTAATTCTGTCTCTCTGACTCTGTCTGCTCTCTCTCTCTCTCTCTCTCTCTCTCTTCCTCTTTCTTGATATATGTCTTTTGTAACCCTATCTCTTTATCTTTCATCTTTCTGTGTCTTTGACTGATTCTTTCTTCATTTCCTTATTTCTCTCTCTCTCTCTCTCTCTTTGTATGCTCTGTCTTCTCTCCTGTAAGTATCCCTTGCTCTGTCTTTCTCCTTGTTCTCTCTCTCTCTCTGTCTTCTATATGCTCTTGTCTTTCTCTCTCTCTGTAGTATCCCTTGCTCTGTCTTTCTCTCCTTGTTCTCTCTCTCTCTCTGTCTTTGTATGCTCTTGTCTTTCTCTCTCTCTGTAGTATCCCTTGCTCTGTCTTTCTCTCCTTGTTCTCTCTCTCTGTTTTTCGCTCTCCTTGTGCTCTCTCGCTGTCTCTCTGTCTCTCTCTCTCCTTGTATTCTCTCTTTTTATATTTCTGTCTTTCTCTCTCCCTGTAGTATCCCCCTCTCTCTCTTTCTTTCTCTGCTTGTTCTCTCAGTCTCCATCCTTGTGGTCTCCTCTCTCTCTCCTTGTGCTGTCTGTCTGTCTGTCTCTCCTCTCTCTCTCTTTGTTGTCTCTCTCTATTTCTGGCCTTTCTCCTCTTCTCATGAAGTATCCCCCTCTCTCTCTGTCTTTCTCTCCTTGTTCTCAGTCTCCATCCTTGTGGTCTCCCTCTCTCTCTCTCCTTGTGCTGTCTGTCTGTCTGTCTCTCTCTCTCTCTCTTTGTATGCTCTCTCTATTTCTGTCTTTCTCTCTTCCTGTAGTATCCCCCTCTCTCTCTGTCTTTCTCTCCTTGTTCTCTCAGTCTCCATCCTTGTGGTCTCCCTCTCTCTCTCTCCTTGTGCTGTCTGTCTGTCTGTCTCTCTCTCTCTCTCTCTCTCTTTGTATGCTCTCTCTATTTCTGTCTTTCTCTCTTCCTGTAGTATCCCCTCTCTCTCTGTCTTTCTCTCCTTGTTCTCTCAGTCTCCATCCTTGTGGTCTCCTCTCTCTCTCTCCTTGTCCTGTCTGTCTGTCTGTCTCTCTGTCTCTCTCTCTCTTTGTATGCTCTCTCTATTTCTGTATCTTTCTCTCTTCTGTAGTATCCCCTCTCTCTCTATGTTTCTCTCCTTGTTCTCTCCAGTCTCCATCCTTGTAGTCTCCCTCTCTCTCTCTCCTTGTGCTGTCTAGCTGTCTGTCTCTCTGTCTCTCTCTCTCTTTGTATACTCTCTCTATTTCTGTCTTTTCTCTCTCTTCCTAGTATCCCCCTCTCTCTCTCTGTCTTCGCTCCTTGTTCTCTCAGTCTCCATCCTTGTGGTCTCCCTCTCTCTCTCTCCTTGTGCTGTCTGTCTGTCTGTCTCTCTGTCTCTCTCTCTCTTTGTATGCTCTCTCTATTTCCTGTCTTTCTCTCTTCCTCACAGTATCCCCTCTCTCTCTGTCTTTCTCTATTGTTCTCTCAGTCTCTCCATCCTTGTAGGTCTCCCTCTCTCTCTCCCTTGTACTGTCTGTCTGTCTCTCTCTGTCTCTCTCTCTCTTTGCTTGGCATGCTCTCTCTATTTCTGTCTTTCTCTCCTCCCTGTAGCCTCCCCCTCTCTCTCTTTTGTTCTCCTCAGTCTCCATCCTTGTAGTCTCCCTCTCTCTCTCTCCTTGTGCTGTCTGTCTGTCTGTCTGTCTGTCTCTCTGTCTCTCTCTCTCTTGCCATGCTCTCTCTACTTCTGTCTTTCTCTCTTCCTGTAGTATCCCCTCTCTCTCTGTCTTTCTCTCCTTGTTCTCTCAGTCTCTCCATCCTTGTAGTCTCCCTCTCTCTCTCTCCTTGTGCTGTCTGTCTCATCCATCTCTCCTGTCTCTCTCTCTCTTTGTATACTCTCTCTATTTCTGTCTTTTCTCTCTCTTCCTGTAGTATCCCCTCTCTCTCTGTCTTTAGCTCCTTGTTCTCTCCCAGTCTCCATCCTTGTGGTCTCCCTCTCTCTCTCTCTTCCTTTTATCTGTCTGTCTGTCTCTCTCTCCCTCTCTTTGTATGCTCTCTCTATTTCTGTCTTTCTCTCTCTTCCTGTGTCCCCCTCTCCTCTGTCTTTCCTCTTGTTCTCCTCAGTCTCTCTCCATCCTTGTGGTCTCCTCTCTCTCTCTCCTTGTGCTGTCTGTCCTGTCTGTCTCTCTGTCTCTCTCTCTCTGAATATCTTTCGCTCTCTCTATTTCTGTCTTTCTCTCCTCCCTGTAGTATCCCCCTCTCTCTCTTTTGTTCTCTCAGTCTCCATCCTTGTGGTCTCCCTCTCTCTCTCTCCTTGTGCTGTCTGTCTGTCTGTCTGTCTGTCTTCTGTCTCTCTCTCTCTTTGTATGCTCTCTCTATTTCTGTCTTTCTCTCTTCCTGTAGTATCCCCCTCTCTCTCTGTCTTTCTCTCCTTGTTGTCTCAGTCTCCATCCTTGTGGTCTCCCTCTCTCTTTCTCCTTGTGCCCCCCCCCCCCCCCCTTTTTTTTTCTCTCTTCTTGTAAGTATTTCTCGCTCTGTCTTTTTCTCCTTGTTCTCTCTCTCTGTTTTTCTCTCTCCTTATGCTGTGTCTCTCTCTCTCTCATTAATGGACTTTTACTTTGGCGCTGACGTTCATTTTATTTACTCAGTTATTATTTATTTAGTCCGTTTTCCTTCCTCTTTCTTGCTCTGTCTTTTTGGATCCTCTCTTCGCACCTTCCACTCTCTTCTCCTCCATTCTTCCCATCTCCTTGTATGACTCTATTTTTCTTTCTTTCATTACTTTTTGATCTCTCTCTCTCTTTCTGTGAATCTCTTTTTCCCTCTCTTTTCTGCTAGTTAGGAGAACATTTCTAACAGTACGTCATCGTTACCAGATGAATCGTTAGAGGTTTTTTCTTGGTGAATGTGTCGTGCTGTCATATCAACAGTTGTGACTCCTGTTAATCGCTTTCATTTAAGTGAACTGAGTGAGCGATTATTTGTTATTGTGAACGCACCACGACACAACACACAGCGCACCACAACACACAGCGCAGCACACCACAACAAATCGTGAACTCTGCATTTCACTCATCCATGAAGGAGCAGTGGGTATGGTACCTTGCTCACGAGTACCTCAGTAGTGCCTTTACCGGTGCGGGGCTTGAACCGGCGACGCTCCGATCACGGAAGCCAACTCCGCAGTCGTTACTCTACCTGCTGCCCGATTTCTGACATTCATTTCCCTTCACATCCCTCCCCACTCTCCTGAAATCACACCGAGAGCTTTTCGTTTGTGTCCTCGCATCCTCGCTGCTCGCTTTGTCTCAGATTCTCCGTTACTAGGATCAGGGCAGCAGGTGTGAGAGGGGCAGGTGTCAGCCGAGCGTCATTCACGCGGGAGGGAAACACCGAGAAGCAGCCCAGCCTCTAGAGACGCACCACAAAGGGCCTTCAAGCGTCAAATCAACACCGGCTCTCCCTCGCTTACCTCCTCCTCCTCCTCTTCTTCTTCCTCCTTCGCTGGTAACCCCACGGCCCCGGGTGTCTCAACACCTCCTTTGTGTGAAAAATCTCTCATATCGCTCTTTTTTCCCCCCAGGAAGCTGACCTGTGGGCCCAGGTCATCCATCTCAGACAAAAAGATTTTATCTGGCCGCTCGCTCTCCTCCTCCTCCTCCTCCACAGTCTTCCTCCCTGGTTCCTCCTCCCGCAACCCCGAAACACGACTCCAAACCTGAAACGTGATATCGCTGATATTATCGGCGGCGGCTGCGATTCCGGAGAACCTGGGAATTGCGAAAAATGTTTTTCGCTTCCTGAGCTGAGAGGCCTGATTGAACTCATCTGTTAATTATCAAGAATCCTTGAACACTTTTTTCACCTCAACTTTAATTTCAGTTGCTTTCAGAACCGTCTAGACCAGGGTCTTAGTGGAGAGCGTCTTCATCGTGTGAGAAATGTACAGTTATCAAATTTACTAGAAAAATCTCTTCTGACATTGTGGAGTCGTGAATTAGCGGGAATGAAGTCGATTTCTGAGGTGAAAGGCACAACTTTACAAGTAAAGACGGACATTTTAAAATTATACATTTGAGAGTTAAAAACATTGTAAAGTCTTACATTAGTGGCACCTTGTAGTGTCACGGTTTGAGAGTTCACCTTGAGATCGGAAAGTCGTCGGTTTGAATCCCGCACTATTAACGTTACCACTGAGGTACTTATGAGCAAGGTACCGTCCCCGAGCACTGCTCCCCGGGTGCTGCCCATTTCATTTGCCCGCCGCTCCTTCACGGATGGGACACATTTCCTCTGGTTGTGGCGCGCTGAGTGCTGTGCTGTGGTGTGTTCACAATGACAAATAAACACTCACGTTCTCCTTTCATTTAAATTTGCAAGGTAAAAAGTTCCAAGATTTCCAAGATTAACACTGCAAGTTTGCTAGAGATTGAAGGCCAGATAATCTGTGACATCTAAAATCATAATTTTTTTGGCAGTCTGCAGTTGTGAGATTAACGATGTGAGTTTGCAAGAAGTAAAACTTGGACAGCTCCCGACGGGCTATAGTCTGGCTGCAGAATTTATATCTTGCAGATTTATGACTAAAATCTCAGAGAATGTCCAAGTCTTTTTAATAATATGAGAAAAGAATATTTATTATTATTAATTACTATTTATGTGTTCTTACTATTACTGTTTTATCTTTTTTATTGTGTATTTATTCCTATTAAATTTGCAATTTGAATTTTGGAAATTTGCTAATTTACCAGAAAAATTACCTCTGACATTGTAGAGTTTAAAATGACCAGAAAACATTTCTGAGGTGAAAGGACTGTACATAAAATGTACTAAAACTGTACATTTATGATGAAAAAAACATTCTTAAAATCTTAAAATAGGGGCAGTCGGCCCCTTCAGATGCAAACCATCTTGTATCAAAATTTGTAACTTGATTTTCTACAAAAAATAATCGCTCTACTCTTCATCTGAAAGAATCCTGGTGTGGTGAACTAGGCATGCAGATGTCTGATGAAGAAAGGAAGCATAGCCTGGAAAGAGTTTGAGGCTGTTCCATCAATGTTAGACATCAGTTGATTCAGTTCAAAGTTGTACATCGTCTCCATTTTTCGAAAACAAAGCTGAACAGGATCTACCCTGAAGTTTCAGTACAGTGTGATTAAATGTGTTGTGGGAGAAGGCACGTTGTCACACCTGTTCTGGGAATGCTCAGCTACTGGTCAGGGATGTTTGCCCGGTATAATAAAGTACTTGACGCTAACCTCCATCCAAATGCAAAAATTGCCCTGTTTGGTTGCTCTGACACATCGCTCTGTAGAAACCGTAATGAGCAGTTGTCGGTAATGTGTGGAATGGTTGCAGCAAAAAAAAAAGGATTCTTCAGTTATGGAGGTCTCCCGCAAGTTTTCAATCCTGGTTAATTGAAATGACTCGTACAATTCAAATGGAAAATATTCGTTATGGGTTGGCTGATGCACAAAGTAAATTTCTATTAATTTGGGGTCCTTTTTTTAAAGTACTAAACAGCAATACTGCAATGTGACTCATTATTGTACTGATTTTACAATTCTTTAAGATTGATTTACGATCTTTTTAACTTAAATTTTGTAAATTTCACTGTTGTTCTCTCTCTGTAGCCCTGTCTTGCCTTTTCTTTATTGTTTGATATTTAGTTAAATGCATTGTTAAGTGCCTTTCTGATATATTGTAGAATAATGCCGGATATTAAAAATAGAGGCCGTTGGTAGGGTAAGGTTTAGGGAGTTCACTTCGTGATCAAATCTGAGATTAACGATGCAAGAAAGTGACTTGGACAACCCCTGACGTGGTACAGCCAGACTGCAGATATTAAACCTCGTTACTTTATGACTTCAAAATGTCAGAGAATGTTTCAAGTCTTCTTTAATATGAGAAAAAAAAATCTTAAAACTTACCATTTTTTTCCCCCTGTATCTTACCCCCTCCCTCATCTGCAGTTATTCTTTACCTACAATGACACTAATACACCATCATATCTACTAGATCACAGCAGACAAACTATCGGCAACACAGAAATATCGGCAACGTGGTAGATTTGGTGGCTGTGTGGTCATCAGAATGACTGTTTGAGGTCAGTGTCTTTAAATTGAGAAACTTCAGAAATTCATCCCAGCTCAACGCGGGGACTGGAGCTTTTTAACCAGAATTATCCCGGCTCTCACCTTGATTCCCAGAGTGGTTTGTGTTTGGTTTATCAGTTCCACAAAACGACTCGCTCTCCCTCTCAGGTACGGAGAGATTCTTCCATCGGTGATCAACAAGGCCGGACTCGCTAAGACTAATGAAGTGAAGCTGCTGCGCGGTGAACTCGGGGTCGGAGTTAAAGACGTGATACGAGAAGGGATGTAAATAGCATCTGAGCTCCTCTTAAGGCAGAGTTTTGCTCTGGTTTGTTGAAGGTTGTTGAAGACAAAAGCACAGATGTGCTCGTTCGCTCGCTGACCCGATGACCTCATAACCCAAACTTACGAGATGTGGATTACTGGAGATTAATGAGTGTTTTTTTTCTTCCCAGGGTTTTAATTAGTGTGTTTTCGTGTGGTCGTGTCAGATGTGTAGTAAGTGATGCCTGTTCTTTCACTCTTTACTTTAAGATGTACAGATTGTGACCTTGGCGTTCAGAACAGCAGATGATGACTTAATCAGCGTTAAGCAAAAAAAAAGTTGGCATTTCATTTTGGATTTTCTTTGTTTAGAGATAATTAATGTGATGAAAGCATGAATAAATGTGTTTAAATTGATGGCCAAAATCTATACATTTATGACAACCTATGAGTGCGGATTAAAAATAATTACTGAAGCCGAGGGACGGGAAATTCTGAGGAAAATGTTCTTTTTAATGGTAAAGTTCTGAGAATAAACTTGTAAATTTGTGTAACAATAAAAACCTTAGATATTCACTGTTATTTTAAAGCTGTAAATTTGCGAGAAAAAGTAGAGATTTACTGGAGAAGTCACAAATCTATCTGAAAACAACTTGCATATTCTCTGGCCTTGAAGAGTCGTAAACTTGGGAGAAAAAAGAGGAGATTTACAAGAGAAGTCACAAATTTATCAGAAGATATTCTCTGGCATTTTAAGTTGTAAATTTGTGAGAAAAAAACTTATAAAAACACAATATAAACATTGTGGCTTAAAAATAAACTTTACAATGTCAGAGAATATTCAAGCCCTTTCTCATAAATTAATCTTTTTAATCTCATAAGTGTTCACTTCAATCTCTGTAATTTTCCTAAATGTTTTTTGGAATTCCTCATCGTAGATTATTATTATTATTTCAATCTACAATGACGTTCCCATGGCGTTATATCCTGCATATTCTTGTGTGTGACAACGTGGCATTAAACATCATGCAGCTTCTGATATCTACCTGATCGTAGCTAACAAACTGTTTACATGAATATTAAGGCAACACATTTTATGGTCATGTGGTCATCAAAATGATTGTTTTAGATCAATATCTTCAAATCTTCAGAACCCAGATCAACAAGGAAATTTCAGCATTTTAAACAGAATGAGGAATAAAGTTGGTCTTGCTTCTCTCCTTGCTTTGCTGAACTGAGAAGATCTGAGGATCTGGGGGAAAAAAAAAGCCTCTTCTCGTCTATAGATTTGGGGTTGCTGAGTCGAAAGCTATTTAAGAGTCTGGATCTGAACAGAGGTACGATTAAAGCAACAAATGCTTATGTGTGTTAAAACGGTGGAAAAAACCCATGAGTTTTACAGCCGGTCTTTAAGCGCGCTTGTAAATGCATGACCTTTAGCACAACAAAGAGCGCATAATGGCTCACTGACTCTCATACAATCAACTCTTTGTTTAAGAGAGAGAGCGAGTGAAGTGGGTTATTGATAACAAACCGGCTATAAAGGTAAACCCCATTTCACCCTCTTCCCCAAAAAACACTTTAAGAAGTTTGCCATTGGCCCTGGAGCTCACTTTTACGCAGCACCGCAGGTTTATGTGCTCACAAGGAACTATCACGTGCTCACGAGACGTCAGAATGAGAAATTAATTCAAATACGAGCGTGATATTTCTTATACGCATCCAATTGTTTTTTTTGTGAGTTATTTTTTCTTGTTTTCCTACTTCTTCCTTTAGGGGCTCCATCCTTTTTGAATGTTTCCTACATACCGTATTTATCTTCTTCTTCTTTTGCAGCCTTTTTGTATAACCGAGAATGTTGAATTTCGGATCTTTAAAATGTTTTAAGGCCACATTTACACATAGCCGGGTGTTTATGCGGGTGTTTTCTCCCTCCTCGTTTGCAAAAATGTTCACACCAGATCGTTCTCCAAAAAGTATTGATTTACACGAATCCGCATAAATATGCTGTCTATAGCATATTTGGGCGGCAGAGTAACGAGATGCATAAAGCCATGTTAGCCAATCGGAATCCCGAAAAAAACAACACAGCGTATGACACGACCTCCTGTTCCCATAACGATCAGCCAAAGCAGCTGTATAAAAATGTTGCGCAGCTAATGCTAATGCATGGCAAAACCAGTCGCTTGTCGCACATTTTTAAAATGGAGTTATGTTTTCATGAAAGGGCATAAATCAAGCTTTAAAACGATACCTATATGGAATGAATCGGACGACATGTGACTGAGATATCAACATTCAAAGGAGTCGGGTTTCTCCTGTCACGCCAAGTGAGAAACGGGAGAAATCTGCCTTTGAAGTTGACTATCGCCGTAGCACTCACAGACGCTTGGTGCGGTCGCGGCTACGTTTGCATTTACGGTAGCCTACGCTGCATTCACAGCCACACGGATAGCCTACCTGCGTTAGGTTAACTGAACCCGGGAGACGAAGATGGATTCCGGAGAAATATCTTCACGCTAGTCAACGAGTGGATTTACCGTAAATATTGAAGTAGAGCGGTCAAAACAGAAACTTTTAACATTCTGCTGGAACTGAATTCCTCACCTCAAGAAAGTCACGTTTTTAGGATGGAAAGGGTAAGTTTTTCAGTGAAATTTATACACAACAGTACAGTATAGACCTTCCACTGTTTCAAAACACTAAAAACTAAAAATCCAAAATTTTACCCCACGCAACATAAACGCTCGTTTTACTCGGAAACCTCCGGTGCGACTGGTTTTGCCGTGGAGGGTCACATTTCCTCTCGCATACTGTGACCCTTGAAAACGTAATTTTTACTTGTTTACACGGATCCACACAATCCAGCGTTTTCAGAAATCTTCACTTTGAAGGGCAGTTGGTGGTGTAACGGTAGGGTGTTTGCCCCACGATCACAAGGTCGCAGGTTTGAATCCAGGGCTGGTAAAGTTACCACTGAGGTACTCATGAGCAAGGTACCGTCCCCAAGCACTGCTCCCCGGGCGCTTGTTAGCTGCCCACTGCTCCTTCACGGAGGGGTCACATTGTGCTGTGGTGTGTTCACAATGACAAATAATCACTAATTTTCACTTACAAATATAGCTGTTTGAGGCGGCTAAAACTATGCGTTTATAAAAATTAAATGTGTAATATGTGTATCTTTTTTGGAATAGTGATGTAAGGTGGCAAAATTCTGCATCTTTACAAAAGAAAAAATTCTGTTCTCACTTTACAAATGCAGGTATTTACATCTGCCAGGTGTTGAATTGGCAGAATTGGCATCTGATCGGATTCTGTTGCATAATAGCATGCTGATGGCAGCCGCGAGGTGGAGTCGAAGGATGGAGCCCACCTTGGCCAAGATGGTGTCAAGAATCGGTGACTTTTTTAATCTAAACGTATGACTCTGAAGTTTGAAACGGACAGAACTTACACGACTGAGTGTAACTTACGCACACCGAAAACCTAGTGTTTTATGCAGGCAACTAAATGAGAGCGCAGCCCTGAGTAAAACTCCCGCCTTTCCATGTCATGTTTTCCACACCCTAAATACATCTGTATGCAATTAACGATGACCGTTACTCGCTAATCGCCCACTGTAAAAGATAATTGTCCTTTTTTTCTCCCCCCCCTTTTTTTGCCCCGTGGCTTTTATTTAATGAGTGCCGATTGAACTTTACCGGGGCCTCGTTGTCGAGCCTGACGTTACAGGAATGACGTCAAATATTTATGGAGAACTCAATCAGCCACTGTCTCACGGCATTATCGGTCGATGCGCTCGATTGCAGATCTGTGAGCTGATTAGAAGGCTGACGCGGAACTCCTCGGCGACCGAGCGCTCGATAAACCCATTGTCCCGAGGCCGACTAATCAATGGACTATCTCTTCAGCCTCGCGCTCTTCAGCGCACTCCCTATCAAGCAATCCGGCTTAAACAACCGACTCAATCCGCCGCACAGCAACCTCACCGAGGAGCCGAAAGCTGAAGCGGGTTGGATTTTCAAGCTTCAGTCTGCTTCGGATTAAAAGTATCTAAACTACAGCCAAGCTATTGGTTAATATAGTAGTTAACTACACGACAGGCGACAAATAAAAAGTAGCGAACAACACCAAAGCTGTTTCATCAGGTATTACCTAATATTGGTACTGAAGTACACTCTTAAAGCAATTTTAAAAATGTGAAACGTTAAAAATAATATGAAAATCTCAAATTTTAACTGTGGAATATCAAAGCACAGTAAGGTTTAGTATTATTGTATCTGGGGCAGTCGGTGGCATAACGGTAGGGTGTTTGCCCCGTGATCAGAAGGTCGTAGGTTCGACTCCACGACTGGTTATCACTGAGGTACTCTTGAGCAAGGTACCGTCCCCAAGCACTGCTCTCCGGACGCTTGTTAGCTGCCCACTGCTCCTCCACGGATGGGTTAAATGCAGTGGTCACATTTGGTTGTGGTGCTGTGCTGTGCTGTGCTGTGTTCACAATGACAAATAATCACTAACTTTCACATTCACATGTTTGGCTTGCATAAGTCACACTCTGTTGTGTACGTCTCACATTTTCGAGTCATTTTGATGAATACGATCACAGATTCTTGCTTCCATCTTGGCCAAGACGGGCTCCGTCCTCTGACTCCATCTCGCAGATGCCAACTTCATGCTGTGATGCAACAATAGCCAATCAGACGCAACTTCTGCCTATTCGGCATTTTGTCACTTTACATCTCTATTTCTAGTCCAGGCTTTAATGCCGTAACGGTAGGGTGTTTGCCTCGTGATCAGAAGGTCACAGGTTCGAATCCAGGACTGGTAAAGTTAGTACCGAGGTACTCATGAGCAAGGTGCTGTCCCTGGACGCTGCCCATGCTGGCTGCCCGCTGCTCCATTACGGATGGGTCAAATGCAGAGGTCACATTCCGTTGTAGTGACCTGCGGTGTGTTCACAATGACAAATAATCACTCACTCACGTTCATGTAGGTATTTTAAAAACATTTTTAAGATTCAAAATTCAAGATGTCGGCACATGGTTATACGAGTGATACAGGTAGTCAGATGTACTACGCAAAGCCATTTGTCCGTCCGTCTGTCTCACTCGTTCTCTGGCAGCGTGCTCGGCCAAACTGAGGGGGGGTGGGGGTCGAGAGAAGAAAGAACAGGGGTGAGGAACAGTGGTGATGATGGAGGGAGGGGTGGAAGGGTGGCGAACGCCGCTTTCATTAGCGGGGGAAAATGGACGAATTTCAGATCTCTGATCAAGCGTGACACGGCCGACGAACTCTCTCTCCCCCCCCCCCCCCGTCCGTCTCTCGCCTTCTTTCTTTTCTTTTTTTTTTAAAAAAAACACTCACTCAGAGACCACCGTCCGTCCAGATGGGGTCCGGGAGCTGCTGCCGCTGCTGCTGCTGCTGCTGTTAGACCTCCTCCCCGGCATTCTTCCTCCTCCTTCCTCCTTCCTCCTCCTCCTCCTCCTCCTCCTCTCTCACTCACAACTCTCTCTCTGGATTGTATCCACGTCCTCACAATGGTGTAGGAAGCAATGTGCTGTAATCCTTCTCGCCGCCATCGAGTCTGCATTACTCAGGGTGCTGGTTGTGAAGCAGATGTAGACAGGCTACGTAATGGCGGATCAGAAGACGCTGTCCAGTTTGCCCACATGGCGGTAGCGAGGTATCGGGAAAAATCTTTGGTGCTGATATCAGAAACGGGTTCGACAATGAATCACATCGCTAGTTTGGGAGTCGGTAAGAATGTGCCGACTTGATACTTGATCAATTTGATAAATCACAGTTTGTTCAAGTAGTATGACCAAATTATTTAATGGAATGATCTGTTCCATGAAGTTGGAAGACTTGTTTGTAAGACTTGACTGAATTGTGATTTAGGTTTGGACTCCTGTGAGAGTAACACGGATGTCTGAACCAGGCGTTTTTCTGCTCATTGGAGCAAATCAAAGGGTCCACATGGGTGTTCAGTACCGGCGTTCGGCCGGCTGCGCGTTCGGCTGGTGTCAAATAAACGCTGCATGCAACCTTTTCTTGGCGTCAAAATCCGGACGAACGCGAGGAAAACTTGGGGACCTTGCTCATGAGCACCTCAGCAATAACTTTACCGGCCCTGGATTCGAACCTGTGACCTTCTGATCATGGGGCAAACACCCAACTGTTACGCCACCAACTGCCCCTAGGGCCTACAGTCGACCTGGGGATCGCTATGAGGCGGCATCGCTAACCACTGCGCCACCGTGCCGCCCTTTATACAAACAAATTATGTACATCTCAAGGATAACTTTATTGTCGTTCTCCAAAATAAGGAAATGCTGTATTAAGGTCTTGGTGAGTGGAGTACTAAATTCAGACTATATATGTGACCCTCCACGGCAAAACCAGTCGCTTGTCGCAACGGAGGTTTCCGAGAAAAACGAGTGTTTATGTTGCGTGGGGTAAAATGTTGGATGTTTTGTTTTTAGTGTTTTGAAACAGTGGAAGGTCTATACTGTATTGTTGTGAATAAATTTGGCTGAAAAACCTACCCTTTCCATCCTAAAAACGTGACTTTCTTGAGGTGAGGAATTCAATTCCAGCAGAATGTTAATAGTTTCTGTTTTGACCGCTCTACTTCAATATTTACGGTAAATCCACTGGTTGACTAGCGTGAAGATATTTCTCCGGAATCCATCTTCGTCTCCCGAGTTCAGTTAACCTAACGCAGGTAGGCTATCCGTGTGGCTGTGAATGCAGCGTAGGCTACCGTAAATACAAACATAGCCGCGACCGCACCAAGCGTCTGTGAGTGCTACGGCGATAGTCAACTTCAAAGGCAGATTTCTCCGTTTCTCACTTGGCGTGACAGGAGAAACCCGACTCCTTTGAATGTTGATATCTCAGTCATATGTCGTACGATTCATTCGATATAGATATCGTCTTAAAGCTTGATTTATGCCCTTTCATGAAAATAATAACTCAATTTTGAAAATTTGCGACAAGTGACTGGTTTTGCCCTGGAGGGTCACATATTATTAATTATTTATTATTAAAAAGATAATCCTGAAATAGAAATTTAGCAAAACTTAAAAAATGAAAATGTTCCCAGTTTCTTATACTCAGTGAGAGAAAATGAAGATGATTAATTCAACACTGCTCTCAGATAAATGACCAAAGTCCATCTGTATCTGTATTAGTATCAGGGCTGAAAATGTCAGATCTTCTCATCTCTACAAGTTGGTTGGATCTACGCCGATCCTGGTGTCATTTGTCTGGCAAGTTTCAGCATGACATCAGCGTTTCATTTGAAACACGTCATCGCACTTCATCCTCTCACACATGCTTCGTAATCCTGAAATGGCTAGCATTAATTGAGGAGTGGATTTTCAAAGAAAATATCAGGCAAATTTCACGGTAATATCCACGTTTATTAGACTCAGGCCTGCCTTACGGATCTCTCAGCCATTCTGCAGTTGGAATTCCGCCTTTTTCTTTGCGTCTGGCTCTTTCTGCCGTAATTCGATCTGGCAGCTGCTGCCCACCTAAAAAAGCAGCGGGTTTTGAAGATGACAGTCAGAAGCCCTGAATGGCACCAGTGTGCGGGACGAGCTGGGCTTTGCTATCGACTCACATGCCGCTTATTGATTTCATCTGGTTATGTCCAAAGCGACGCCTGCTGCACGCCGTGCCAAAACGCCGCTTCATGTTCGCAGGCGCCAAACCTCTTCTGATCCTTTCGCTCGACAGCGGCCTCGAGTTTAGACCTCGGGCTCCGACTCGGTCGGACACGGATGGCCGGCTTGCTGGACTCTAGGTTGTTATCTCCTCTCTCTCCTTCTTTTGTTTCACCTCTGTAAAGCTTTCCCCGTCTGTTTGTCTGGAATCCCGTAGCCGAAGCCCCCTTCCTTACAAATTGTCCATTGTTATTTCCCCGCGGAATGGGCCATGCAGCAGATGGTACAAATCTCCCTTTTAGCCGTGGGCTTAAGAACCCTGTCTTGCTTTTCGCAGGTAGTGCCCCTTGTTGTCAGACGCTCTGATTGTCTGAGCAAAAAGTCGAAGCCCCATGTGTTAGGGCTCGACAATTAGTAGGAAATGAAAGCTGTTAATACTCTCCCTAATGCGTGTTCAGGTACTGTCTCCTTAAAAACGTACAACATTAACATGTGACCTGTCCAGTCTGCCACAAATTTCAAATATCAGTGAACTATGAGGGCAAAAAAACCCCAACCCCCCCCAAAAAAGATAATTGCGCATTAATTGTTATTGAAATTAATTGTGATATAGTTTTGAGGTCATATCGCCCAGCCCTACTGTCCAAGTTGCTTTGTCTCTACACTGCAAAAAATGAAATCTTAACAAGCCAGAAAATCTTAAAAAGAAAAAATAGATCTTGTTTTTTTTATTTTAAGAGTAACTGACTTGACTAGGCTTTTATGTGTAAGATAAATAATCTAATTTTAAGAAATCTTGGCTACAATTATCTTATTAAGAAAAATGTACTGATTATAAGAACTTCTTAAAATGAAATAAGAAATTTAAGAGAACGGAACACTGCAAAAAATGCCTTTTGAAAAATAAGTAAAAATTTACTATTTTTGGGAAAAAAAATACTTATTTCAAGCAAAATTATCTGCCAGTGCAGCAAGAAAATTGCACTTGCTAAGATTTCTTAAAACAAGAAAAAAAATACTCAAAGACTAAGCATACACTTAAATTAAGCAGAATATACTAGTTTTTTTCTCCAAGTCTCTTGAAACAAGTAAAAATATACTTACAGTCTACCTGTTAACACAACTCCTTTACCAATGTAGGTTGTTTTAAGAGAAAACTGCTCAAAATTAGTTGTATTACCTAGGTAGGATAACTCAAGATAAATTTTCTTGAAACAAGTCCAACAATCTAAACAATATTCAGTCTTACCAAGAAAATAAATCCAAAAAATGGTGTAACAAGATTAAAATGCTGAATTCAAGTCAATTACATTTGTACAGATTTGTATTTTTTGCAGTGAAGGTTCTCATGCTCTCCACTACGAAATTCATGACGACTTTGCTTATTTTAAGAATATTAAAGCTAAAAACATGGAAAAAGGGAAAGATTTTTTTTCTTGTTTTAGTTGATCTTAACAAGATACATTTTCTCACTATATTGGCAGATAATTTTGCTTGATTCTGGAACCTTTTTTTCTTATTATCCTTTTCTTTTTCTTATTTTCTGACACTGATTTTTTGCAGTGTACTTCGTTACTCCAGGCTCCAGGGGTTTACACCATATGTTTGATGGAGAGGGCCGGTCGTCTCTCTCTTTCTTCCTCTCACAAACAGTCCCAGAACAATGACAGCTAAAATAGGATGAGTCAGTGTTCTCCTTGTCTTCATATGCAGGCCACCTCCAGGCTTTCAGGACAGAAGGGATTCCTCACCAGAAGAATTTTCCTCACCGGGGGTCGACCAAGCGGGGGGAAAGCTCCCTTTATCGTCCAGCTCGGAGGGAGAGTTGTTTGCGTTAGGCACGGATGAGCATTTCACACCGACCGCTTTTAGTCAAAGACCCGGGAGCCTAGCAAAGGCCCGTCGTGTGCACGGGCTGCTGCACTCGCTATTCTTTTGTCTCCTTCTAGTCCCTCTCTCTCTCTCTATCTCTCTCTCTCTCTCTCTCTCTCTCCCGTCGCCTACCCTTTCTGCGGTCAGAGCCTTGTCAGTCACGTCGCAGATCAGCTGGTTCATGTGTAGAGATTCAAGAATGAAGATTTTTTGGGTCCCAGAACAAGATTCAGAGATCCAAACGAAGTGATTTATTAGAAAAGATTGTTGTCACAAGACGACCAGGGCTCAAATCCAGCAAATACGGTCCGAAAAGCAAAGTCCAGGCAAAAAATTTAAAAAGGCAATGCATATGAAGATGCTTGACACAAAAAAAATCCAAATCTGGATATTCCAAATTGTTAAAGAAAACTGAGAAAACAGCACAACAATGCAGAAAATAGGGGAAACGGGTAAAAACACGCCATCAGTACTTCTTAAGGAAACTATGGAAACAAGTCAAAAGTCAAAGTCAAAGTAAACTTTATTGTCATCTCTTCTATATATTGTACAGATTATACAGAGAGACGAGAAGACGTGGCTCCAGTTTACACAGTGCAACAAGAAATAGAGAACAAAGAACAGATAAGGCACATGGAATAAACAATATATAAAAAATAAAAATAGGACACAAAATATACATTTTAAGCTAAAAGTGGAAATTGACTGACAGTTTTCAATACGAAAGATTTCGATATCCTGTCTATTAATAGAAGTGCATTCTTAAAAAGTCTGACTGAAATTTAAGTTTGTACAGATATTATAACAGCATTGGAGAACCATTCTGTGCAATACTTTTCAATAATTTGTGCAGATATAGTTAGTTAAAAAGTGACCAGTGATATATACATGTTTAACGGTTGTGCAAATAGTAGAGGCGGTGCAAAAATTCTGCAATATTATGGCAATGTTGTAGCAATAGTAATACTGTACAGTTTGTAAATGTAGATTTTTTTCTTATTCTTAGACATCTTTTCAGAGAGAGTTTCAGTGAAAGAGTCCAACAAGAGGCTATTTTTACAAAATATGAAGCTAGAATTCAGGTGAACTTGATCTGGTTAATCACAGGTTTCCGGTAAATTCTTAAACAAGTCCTGAATGTAAAATGAAGCTTCCTTCCGAAGAAGTCTATTTTGGTAAACAGATTTCAGCAACTAGAACTTAAACTTTCTTCAAGTCACTCTGGACAAGAAAATCTGTAAACCTGTGGAATTGTAACTATAAAGCAATAAAATCGATGGAAGATTTAAACATTAAAATGATTTTCTATATGATGTGCATGTTATAAGAAATCTGTCTTGTATAGACTCGGACCACGGCAGGCAGCACATGACAAGAGCTGGGAAAAAACAAGCCAAAGATTGCAGAACTGTCCAGGCTTTAGATGTCGATGCTAGAGAGAATAGTGGTCTAATTTCCAATCGATGCCCATGATTGCTTTTCTGAGCCTGCAGTCAAAGGAGAGGACTAAAGCTGACCTCTAAGACCTTCTCAGAGTTCTCTATGCGAATCAGGCTTTCATCTTTTGTCGGAGCCGCCAGCGTTTGGCCGTCTCTGCATGTCCTTAGACTCAGATTGGCGTTTTTTATTTTGACGACAGAATAGCTGATGAAAATTCTGCCACGCCAGTAGTGTCAGTTAACTCCTCAGCGGTGAATTATGGGAAGAGGCCAGCGTGACTGATAGAGTAATCTCCTATGGAAAGAACGTCAGATCCTCACGTCGGTGACAAATGTTACTCGGTCCTAGCGGCACCCCATGCCCAGGAAAGGTCTGCCACCCAACCTAACCGGCGAAATAAATGGTTTGTGAATTTCAAGCAGCACGCCGGTGTCTGCCTACAGTCTTAAAAGAGCAGGGTTTAAAAAATGTTAAAAAAACGAGAGAAAAGAGGCGAGATGCAGGAAAATCTGCATACATTTGCATACATTTTTAAATAAAATGTTAATTTGCATCCGCCTTTTTTTTCCAGAAGTGCATTCGCGCTGTTTGTGTATGTTTTCTTCCTCGCTCTTTCTCTATCTGCGAAACAAAATGCTCTTGCAGGCATGCTAAATTCTTTTCCCCTGCGTAAGCCCTTTTGATGTGAGCCCAAAAAGAAGCGAAAGCTATGTACTTTTAGGTCGGCTTGGCTATTTGAAAGTCCCTGGGCTCAATAGCTCTGCCGAATGAAAGCCCGTTGTTCTTTTCCATGCAACCCACTCGCTCGCACCTAAATTGTACCCCAAAGTCCTGCGCCGAGTGTGATGTCATTGGTGAATGTCAATCAATATTGGTTAGAGTTGTGTAGAAATGGTTTTCCTTTTTTTTTTTTTGCTCGGCCCTGACTACAAATGATGCAGTTTTATGAGCAATAAGGCAGATTTCGCTCCCTCCTCAGCCACCTTTTTGGTTTTCCGCTCAAGTTATTACTCATAGACCAATGTTGTGGTACATTTTTGGGTGTAAGAACGTGTTTAGTATGATTGAAAATGGGTGACGTCTGTCTTTCCTCATTTTACCTTTACATTTAGCATTTATCACAGGGACATTCCTTTGAAAATGACAAGGACAGACTCGTTAGAGCATCTTGGGATTGAGGGCCTCGCTCAGGGCCCCAACAGTGGATTTTAGGCTCTAATGGGATTCTAAGCCCATTCACTGTATTTAATCATCCATGTAGCAGCAGTGGGCATCTGAGTGGGCATCTACCTTGCTCATGGGCACCTCAGTGGCACTATCAATGTTGGGGGAGCTACTTTTAAACGGTAGCTTTTTGAGCCACTTATGCTAAAACCTAGCTGAGCTGCAGCTAAGCTACTATTTTAATATATCTACAGTACTGTGCAAATGTTTTAGGCAGGTGTGAAAAAATGCTGTAAACAAAGAATGCTTTCATAGATATAAATAATGATTGTTTATTTTTATCAATTTACAAAATGCAAAGTGAGCGAACAAAAGAAAAATCTAAATCAAATCAATATTTGGTGTTACTACCTTTTGCCTTCAAACCAGCATCAATTCTTGCACAAAGTCAGGGATTTTGTAGGATTATAGTCATTCTATTATTTTGTAGTCATTATATTATTTTGTAGGATTATAGGATTATAGATCTGTGGTTAGTTCTCCAAGATGTTTGGAACAACCTACCAGCCGAGTTCCTTCAAAAACTGTGTGCAAGTGTAGCTAGAAGAATTGATGCTGTTTTGAAGGCAAAGGGTGGTCACACCAAATATTGATTTGATTTAGATTTCTCTTTTGTTCATTCACTGCATTTTGTTGATTGATGAAAAGAAATGATTAACACTTCCATTTTTGAAAGCATTCTTTGTTGACAGCTGCCTAAAACTTTTGCACAGCACTGTATATTTTAGCAAGTGATGATTTGTCATTGTGAACACACCACAGCTCACAGTGCACCACAACAAAAATGTGACCTCTGCATTTGACTCATCCATGAAGGAGCAGTGGGCAGCTTATGGCACCGACCTCACTGGTATTTTTACGGGTCCGGAACTTCACCTGGCAACCTTATGATCACAGGGCCAACTTCCTAACCACTATGCTACCAACCGCCCCCGCAAAGGTGAGGTTCCACTGATATAGTAGTAAGCTACATTACAAGGTACAGAGAAAAGGTATTGTTTCCATGTTCACTAAAGGGGGAGTTCATCGTCCGACTCCATCTCGCAGCTGCTAAGAGCATGCTGTGATTCTGTGATCGGTAGCCTGTCAGATGCCTCTTCTGCCACTTCAGAACCAATCAGAAACACTGTAGTTAAAAAGGCCCGTCTTTGTAAAGAGCGAAATATATATTTTTTGTAACTATGTAGCATTTTGCCGCACTACATCACTGTTTGTAAAAATATCTACAGTGTTTTAAAAGTAGCTTTGCTACTGAACAAAAGTAGTTAAGTTAATGGTGCTGCTAATTTTGAAAGTGAGTGATTATTTGTCATTGTGAACCCACCACAGCACGGCACACAGTGCACCACAACCAAATGTGACCTCTGCATTTGACCCATCTGTGAAGGAGCAGTGGGCAACTAACAAGGGCAGCAGCGCTTGGGGACGGTGCCTTACTCATGAGTGCCTCAGTAGTAACTTTACGGGCCCTGGACTCGAACCTGCGACCTTCTGATCACAGGGCGAACACCCTATCGTTACGCCACCAACTGCTATTAATGCCATTATTGGCCCGGAATTTGAACCTGTGACCCTCTGATCACAGGAGCAACTTGCTGACCTTTACCATACCACAGTAAACAAAATTCAAGTGAAATGAATAAACAGCTGAATTTAACTTGTGTGTTGCTGGTGGCCTGTCTGGCTCTACCCGATCTCCAGCACTACCACCATTGGGCCCCTAAGCAAGACCCTTAACTCCTTAAAGTTGCTGTCCCTGTAATCTGCAAATTCAGTGCAATTTCCCAACGCTAATCCTAGAATTCAAGGCTGAGACTTACATATTTGAGTTACAGGCAGTAGAGAACACAACCTCCCTGTGTTGTGAGTGTTGGAGAGTGAAATGTGGGTCTTTGTAGGGTACAAGCAAACAGAATCGTCTTCCCGCAGCATGATCCGACCAGAGGCGAACATTTTGTTGAAATATCCCCGGCGAACCTCTGCATCATTTGTACCGGGCCTCTCTGTGTCTCCTCTTCCATAGCGCTAAATTAAAAAGGGGGGAGAAGGAGGAGGAGGAAAAGATGGAGGAGGATGAGGAGGAGGAGGGGAGCAGAACGGATCTTCTCTCACCGGGCTCTGCAAATGAAGGCTCCCATTTATCCTGCTTTTCTCAGTGAAGCATATCCTCAGGGCCACTGATAAGTTTGCAGCGTTTTCCTCTCTCTCGAAAAGAAAAAAAAAGGAGGGAAGAAGAAAAAAAAAACGGCAAGGCACATCTAGGCCCGATTGGGTAATGGTCTGAGACAGAGCGTATTGACCCTCCTGACTGATGCATCTCTACTGTTTCTCATTACTGGGTCAGCCGCCTTTTAAAAGGATCTTTTGTATCGGCTGTGACTGCAGCCATCGCAGAGTCGTGCAGGTAGATGCTCCTTTCGACTGGAAAACCCCGCAGAGGCCCGTCGTCGAACCTTTGGACGTTAATTTCCCTCTAACGCTGACGGAAATCCAAGGACCCAAACCATAAGGCAGAGAGAGAGCTACATAAATCTGAAAATCCCGGTCAGCCGAGTGTCCGAGTAGCTGTCACACTTTGACTGCTTATTGCCGACTTTCCCAAGTCCACTTCGGCATAAAGTGTTAGATCTGAGCCGTGCAATTCATCTCAGCAGCCTGGCCATGGAGGTCTGGACACTACAGGGACACTACGGGGGAGAGTGTGATTTTATGTTTCCCGTTTTCCGACCTGTAGTGCCAGTGCACTGTTACTTGGTTAGGTGAAAGTGAGTGATTACTTGTCATTGTGAACACAGCACACAGTGCACCACAATCAATTGTGACCTCTGCATTTGACCCATCCGGGAATTTGACCTCCCACCCATCAGTGGGCAGCGGATATGGGCAGCACCCGTGGAGCAGTGCTTGGGGACGGTATTTTGCTCATGAGTCCGGGATTCAAACCGGCAACCTTCCAATCACGGAGTGAACGCCCTAATCGTTACGCTACCAACACTAAGTTATATATGTATATTATATATAAAACACATACGATCAAACCATTTTCCCATTTACGAAAGAATGAAAAAGGCAACAGGGTGCCCTAGAGCATTTGGACCAAAAGGATGTAGGTTCAAAACCTACTCGCTCCTACACTTCCAAGCATTACAGCTTTGGGCCTACGGCTAGACGATAGGACCTCAGATCAGTATCACGATGACTTGAGAATTTACCTCAGTTATTATTAATGAAGGATTATTTTGTTTTGGTTTGCTTTTTTATTTGTTATTTTGCCCTTATAGTGTGACCGGATGGTCGGCAGGGGAGTAGACAGGAGAGGCTCCAAAAATGTTTCCACAAACAGTGGTTTTACCTGATTTTTTTCTCATTTTTTCTGCTTTTCTTAAATATGTGCCAAGTTTGCCAGGCTATGTCTGTTCAAACCAGTTCAAACTAGTCTCCACAGACATGTTAGCGTCCAACCCCAATCCGTCCCCCCCCAACTGAGCCCATAGGGCCTAATACAGCCCAAGACACACTGTAGGCCCACCCACTAGTCAAAAGTCAAAGTCAAAGTAAACTTTATTGTCATCTCTGCTAGATACTGTAGATATACAGAGAGACGAGACGACGTGGCTCCAGTTTTCACAGTGCAACATGGAATAAACAATATATAAATAGAATACAGAACATACATTTTAAACTAGAAATAACTACAACTTTAAACTGTGACCCCCTAATGGCTGGACTTTCAATGAAAGCAACACGACCACTTCAGCTGATCCAGAACGATAGCTGCGAGACTTATCTTCAGCGTTTCTAAATTCTCACACTCCACACCTCTGCTGCGGAACCTGCACTGTTTCCCTGTGGCTGCTCGCATCAGGTTCAAATCCCTAACACTTGCCTTTAAGGCCAAGACTGGAACAGCACCTCCTTACTGATCAGCACTGATTAAAGAACGTGTCACTTCTCGGCCTCTCAGAGCGTCAACCGCTGCTCGTCTGCAACCACCTCTACTTAAAAGAAGAGGAAAACATGACTCGAGACTCTTCGCAGTGCTGGCTCCTCAGTGGTGAAACCAACTTCCTCTTGCCGTAAGAACTGCTGAGTCCCTTGCTGTCTTCAAACGTCGTCTGAAGACACACCTCTTCAAAGAGTATCTAGGGGATTAATTTACCCCTTACTATTTATGTTGTCTTACCCAAGCCTGACAAAAAAAAAAAAAAAAACACTAACGTGTCTGTGAACTTTCGTTTCTCTAACCCATTTTTCGTTAAAGTATAAAACTCAGTCGGCAGTAATTTGGTTTAACCACAGTTGTTGATTTTAAACATAGCTTGTAGATATTTAAGAACAGTCGTGGACTACAAAGCACTGTTGTAAGTCGCCCTGGATAAGAGCGTCTGCTAAATGCTGTAAATGTATATGTAAACTAGAACTAGAACTAGAAGTAGAAAGAGAGACAGTCTGGATGCAGTATTACCTACAAAAGTGGAAATGGACTTTTACACTGGATGTGCATGAGGTTAGTAACAGTTTCAATATGTGACCTGATCTGGCAAAGCGAGTCACAGTGATCCAAAATTCAAAATTGAGGTTTTGGTATCATTGAAAAGATGAGAAAATACGCTTTAAAATGATATCTTAAACGATTGTCAAGTTACAATCGTTTGAATTATGGAATCGCAGCACCATTTTCCAACTGAAAAACCGAGAAAATCGCATTTCAAGTTTTTCTTCAGTTTTTTGTTGATATCTTTAATCAATCCATAGCATCCAAAGAAATGCACCCAGTATTCCACAACAAAATTTTACTACAGGCATTTAGATACTTAGGAAATTATATTAAATCAGACTGAAGCTTCAGTTATTTCAAAATATTTATGAAATACTTATCAAGTAAAGCGAAAACAGCATTTATTTTGGACATTCTTTTGTAAGATTTGAGAGCTGCAACTCAACTTAAATAGCCATTTAAGTACATTTTCATAATTATTTCCGTGATGAAACTTTGGGAGATTAATTTTGAAGACCTTTTCTTTCATATAAAATCAATATTTTTTATGTTTTTCAACATAATCGGACTGTATCTAAATAAATAGAACGCCGACTTCCGACTCATTACGGCAGATCGGGTCAGATATGAAAAATTCTATATCCAGTCTATTAATAAAACAGTGTCTTCTTAAAAAAGTCTGACTAACATTTAAGTTTGTGCAGCTATTATAACAGCAGTGCAGAACCAGACTCTACTTTTCAATAATTTGTGCAGATACAGTTAGTTAGAAAGTGACCAGCGATCTATACAATTAAACTCAAATTGTATATTTAACTCAATTAAACTATACATTTAAACTCAGAACACCCCTGTGAAAGTGGTTTCACCCCCTGACACACCCACAAACCCCAAGTGGTACGTCCCCTCGGCTTCCCTGCCAGACCATGAAGTCCCATATGGCTTGAACAGAGGTGAGTAATTAGAAATGCTGGAAAAATTTAGCTTAGACAGAAATACGGTAGCACTCGCTAGCAACAGGTCAGCTGTGATGTAAGAGTTTGCCGGCAACTCTGTGACACATGGTTCTCTGACAAGGTTTGTACCGTAAAAAATGCTGTTAAATACTATTAAAGCTGGGATCTTAAAGACGATTACCGTCTAAAGACATGGGCACAAATGCCAAAATGCTGTAACATGAGCTTCACATACCTCAGATACAATCGACCAAAAGGTTGTAGGTTCAAATCCAGGTCTAGTCTACAGTACCACCGTTGTGCTCCAGACACTCATTTTCTTCACACAGCATTACATCGTTTGACGGTACGGTGAAACCCTTTTACATCAACTTCACTAAAAAATGGTTAATTTCTGGATGTCTATGTTTTTGAGTGTTTTTTCAAGCAGTGTGACTCTACAATCATCAACCGAGATTTCGAAAAAGTTGAGATTACCTGCAACTTGTTTTGCCATCTCCTGGCTTCAATGATCTGTCGTCTGAAATGACCAAGTGTTAAAACCCATCATGCTTAGTGTTTTGTGTTGGTCTTTCTGGTCCACTGGGTATGAGCTTGTTTTCTCAATAAACAACCGCTTCACGGTTTAATTGGAATTGGGTCGAGATCCAGCCTCGTCTAGAAGATCTTAGATTGGTTTTTTTTGGGTGCAAACTCTATTTTGACAAACCCAAGTTGAGATTAAAGCACTTGTGAGTCTGAAACCATCACTCCAAACGAAGCAGGTATGAAAACACCCTAGCTGACTGATGAATGGCTTGTCACGGTGTAGGTATGTCCTGAGGGACTGCGCCGGTTTCGACATGACTAGAGCATGAGCCTCTTTAAAACAAAGCCTATTTCAACATTTTAACAGGACACACATTTTCTTGTCCAGTTTTGTGAACGTTCCTTTAAATGCTCTGGAGAAAAATTAGTTGAGTTCCAACATCAAAGTGTCATTATCTCAGTTCATGTTAAAAAATTACTTTTTTTTTTGCTTTTACAGAAGACTCTCCTCTTCATGCTAGTAAATTATTGCCATTATTCAGTCCGAGGAACACCTGTAATTTGGGGCAGATTTTTTTTCGGAATGCTTTTCTTTCTCTCTCTGGCTCTGTAGCGAGGGTAGGTAATAAAAGAGGAGGAGGAGGAGGAGGGATGGTGGAGGTGTTAATGAATAAAATAGTTTTTTTCTCCCCCACTCTTCATCAGAAGCTATAAAGAATAATTGTAGGGATATGGTTATAGGGGAAGGAAATTAGCAGCACCTACAACGCCCCTGCAATCTGATCCTATTATTTTCCGAGCCTCTAATATATCCGCCTCAGTCCGTGGGCTGAGTGCAACGCGATGAACGCGGGCGTTTCTTTTTTCTCATTCTCTCTGGTCTCTTGGCCTGTCCTAGCCTGCAACAGAATATTCCATCTTATAGTCGACACTCTGGCTTCTCAAGGACAGCAGATTTATCTTTTTGTCAAGGGAAAGAGTGCAGCCCTCACTGTCTCTAACTGACCACCAGTTTTCTGTGCTTTCCTGTCCAACAAAGAGGCAGTTTTTTCCTCAAGACCTGTACTTTTACACCATTTATGAAGGGCCACTTTTCATTTCCTAAACACAGGTGCAGGAGGAGAGGTTGAAATATGATTTTTTTTAAAGTCACACCAGGGATTTAAACCCCCAATCTTGTGGTCACCAACACAGGGTTTAAGTCCCACTTTATCCCCACTGCCCTTTTAGATTCCTCATGAGTGGCATCCATTCACAGGTGTAAAATGAGGCATAATTTGAGTTATGATTATGAATTATGAAGTGCTGGCTAATGAATGAATATATTAAGTGCAGGATAAATCGTAATCATGGCCATTAGCTATTCATGTATTCATCATGTTCAATAATATCTACTCAAAAGGCAAAGCTTAGTTTGAACGGTTGTAGCAGTATAAAGGATTTTTAATTCCATATTATAGAAAACTAAATACATTTTTGTAATAATTTTCAGAATATTTCCTCCTGTTCTGGGAACAGTTGTATTTTTTTGTGTCTTCTCTCCTCCACTGACCTTTTTTAAATTCTGATATTTTTACTGCCGTCAATCAGTCATAAATCTTATTTAGAAGGCGGTTTGAGGTCTTTGCCCTTAAGTATGTTGTACATCCTCCTTGTTTTCTAATTAATCAGACATTCAACTGAATCCGGGAGTGTATGACCATTAACGGACGGATGGATTTATGACCTGTACATGGTTGTGGTTCATGAATCATCATTAATTCATAAACTAGGTGCACTTAGGGTGTCTGGGCGATTTAGCAACATGCTCAGTGCAACTTTACACCCGGATTACAGTTATTACAGACCTTTGACTCAAAAGAAAGTACTTAAATAATAAAAGGGGTTTAGACGTTTATTTGTAGACTGGAACATACTACAAATTAGGTATTTCACAGGTGTTTTACAGATTTTTGCTGTAAAAAAGATACCCCAAATAAAATGTGTAAATCTCAGCAACCACAATGTCTATTTTTATGCTTTTGGTATCATTGTAGAAGTAACACTTGTGAGATTACTGTGGAATCAGCATACATGTTACTGGCTCAGAATAAAGGAAGATGTAATACAGCAGAACATGAAAACAAAAATCATGTTTGCCAAAAAATAAAGCATATTATCTGCGTAATCTGCGGAGTCTCGGCTTTCATATGATATGTGACTCTGCACGGCAAAACCAGTCGCTTGTCGCAACAGAGGCTTCCGAGAAAAACGAGCGTTTATGTTGCGTGAGGTAAAATTTTGGATTTTTTGTTTATAGTGTTTTGAAACAGTGGAAGGTCTATACCAGGGGTCGGCAACCCGCGGCTCTTTCATCCTTATGTTGCGGCTCCCTGTGGCTTTGGAAAATAAATAATGCGTATTCGATTTAAGTGAATTTTATTTTTATTCGTATTTTTATTTTTTAATTGTAGTTCGGAATTTGAAGATTATTGTGATCTTGTAACATTAAAATACAATGTGTTTAATTTTTTGTCGCTTAAAATATGCGCCACAAAAGCTGGTATATGCCCGCCAAACCGTTGTGTATTCATCAAGCTTTTCGACCCCAGATAGGCTAAGCATGGATAAAAATAAGAAAGAAAAATATCTGAAGAAAATAGAACATATAATGATCTAAAGATGAAGGTGACATCTTACAGCCTGGATTTGCAGACGCTTTGTGCTGAGGTTCAGGAGCCCCATTAACCTGGTAAAATAAATATTTTAATCAGATATTTTGCAAATATGTATTTTACATTATTCAGTGAAATAGTGCATTTTTTTCAATTTATTTTTAAATTTCAGATCGATACTCCGGTAGCCTCACAGGCGATGAAATGATTACGGCATGTGGCAATTTTAGTTTGCTGCATGGATACTTTTTAAAATTTCATTTGAAAGAGACCTTCAACTCAGTGTGTTTTTTTACAGAGTTCTAAATGTTCAAAATGTTTTCTATGCATGAATTAAATTTCACAAGCAACACACTAGCCTAGGTTTTTTATACATAGCATAAAAGTAAAAAACAATATATGTAGTGTTATCTTCATTTTAGATGTCAGAAAAGATTTGCGGCTCCCGGTCTTTGCACTCTCTTTTGTGGAAACCGGGTCCAAATGGCTCTTTGAGTGTTAAAGGTTGCCGACCCCTGGTCTATACTGTACCGTTGTCAATAAATTTCGCTGAAAAACTTCCCCTTTCCATCCTAAAAACGTGACTTTCTTGAGGTGAGGAATTCAATTCCAGCAGAATGTTAAAAGTTTCTGTTTTGACCGCTCTACTTCAATATTTACGGTAAATCCACTCGTTGACTAGCGTGAAGATATTTCTCCGGAATCCATCTTCGTCTCCCGAGTTCAGTTAACCTAACACAGGTAGGCTATCCGTGTGGCTGTGAATGCAGCGTAGGCTACCGTAAATACAAACATAGCCGCGACCGCACCAAGCGTCTGTGAGTGCTACGGCGATAGTCAACTTCAAAGGCAGATTTCTCCGTTTCTCACTTGGCGTGACAGGAGAAACCCGACTCCTTTGAATGTTGATATCTCAGTCATATGTCGTCCCATTCATTCGATATAGGTATCGTTTTGAAGCTTGATTTATGCCCTTTCGTGAAAACATAATAACTCAATTTTGAAAATTTGCGACAAGCGACTGGTTTTGCCGTGCAGAGTCACATATATGGTATGTATGGTTAGCCGTAGTAGTATAGATTCTACAGCCGTATTTCTTCCACGTAGACCTACGCGGTGTTTTCTTCTTTGTTTATTTATGTGTTTGGTGTTGGAATTGTGTTATGTTTAGGTGGAATTTGTGTGAGATTTTTAGACGAGATTCTATCGGTGATGTTGATGTGCCACATGCATATGTTTGTTTACGTTTACTGACTATTTAAAGCTTTCCCGTTCTGCCCTCGCTACCGGATCGGGACCATCAGGCTCAAGCCATTAATCAGTGTCTTATTAAACGCACACAATTTATCTGGATAACCAACACTAATTGGACGTCCTAATGTTGGTTTTAGACTACTATACGATTCGATGTCTGCTGGTATCACAAAGGGCCTGTTTACACGTATGCGGATAACGCATATATATATATTTTTTAACACGTTTGGGCCGTTTATATGTATCCACACAATCCAGTGTTTTGATAAAGCTTCACTTTGGAGGGTGCGTTTGTGGTGGCTAAAACTCAAGGAAATGCCCAAACATGTAAAAAAATATGCGTTTATAAAAATATCTGCATACATGTAAACAGGCCCAAAGTCTGCTGTGATACAATTTTGATGCGATAAAATTTGAAAAACAGTTCCAAAACAGCCAGCGAAAAATCCTGAGACAAAATAATATTTTAATTTTAACACACTGTTTTCCATTCATATCAGAAAGCAACAAAAATATCTTTTGGCATTTTTATTCTTGAGCCTAACCAACAATTGGAATGAAAACAGTCTTTTCTTTTAATAAAATTAGACCTCAGTGTAAAGTGATGTTACAAATATATCTGATGTCTGATCAGTGCTTTCATTTTGGGCTGGTTAATCATTGAATCGATGAACCAATATAGATTTGATGTATCGTTTCACCCCTAGTTAGTGGTCATTACATTATTTAACAGGAAGAGTGGGAACATTTATGTCATCACTAATATTAATACTGTTTGTTTTTGCCTATTTTGTAGCCTCTCTGGACACATTTTGATAAGCCGTTGTGCAACACCGCGCTCCAAATGAATTTTGACGCCTCCTTGTTAAAACAGCAGTGTCATCCACAACACAAACTGTCAAAACTCATCCTCCATAGTGACTTTTGTTGGTCTGCTGGGTCGGATCACGTTCTCGCCACATTTCGAGATCCATGATTTCTAGACGGTCTGAGGTGGATTGATTTGGTAGAACTCCAGACCGATTGCCGTGTTCACACATGCTGTAAAAAACGGAGCGCTGCAGGATCTGAAACAAACACTCCAGACGAACTAGGAGCCTAACTAGGCAATCAGCGACTATCTCTGTTTTGAAGAGAGTGAGGAGTAATTACGTTTGACTGCCTTTGATGAGAAAATTAGATCCAGGTTGGGCTGAATAACATGAGGACGAGAGTCTTTTACCGCTTTTTCCTGCAATCGAGCCCGAAACCATCATTAGATTATTGACAAGCTGGTTGGGGTTGCAGTGAAAATTTCTGTTTAAAAAAAAATCACCTGAAATCTCAAGCTCATCGTAACACCTTCCCAGAGTAAGATCATTTACAGTGATTATTACCTGTCAGCGATTAACCGTGCATTAAAACCAGAGGGAAAACATTTTCTTAGAAGACGCCGCAACCGATAGCTCAGTTTCCCGTCCTCCGCCCACTTTCATCGGCTCCTCGCCGTAATTCTGTCGAGCCCACAAGGAAAAACGGTTAACACGCCTAACTCCGACAGGGGTTTTAATCTCCTGGCGAAAACGGCAGCTTTTTCTTTGCAGGTGGGTTGTCATGGAAATGGTTTTCCTTTTGTGAGACGTGTCTGTCTGTATGCCGGGGAAGCTCTGTCAGATGCGTAATTAAGTTATTCCTCCACCGAGTGAGAATTTGGAGTGTCGGAGAGAGAGAGAGAGAGAGAGAGATCGATAATGATATTGTGGCTTCTATGTCTGCCATCTAATACTCCATGGTACTGGAAGTGCTTAATTTGACTTGAGTGATGCCTTCCCCATTTCTGGCTCGTACAAACCGCGTCCGGGCCTTTACCGTATATAGATGTTTTTATTTATTACAGTGGGGACTAACTGGGTTGCTTTTGCAGACAAAACTGCAGATAAAACAGCCTTTAGATTTTAAGATCGGTGCTTTTTGCAAAAGTCATTTATTAGTTATCGTTGGTATGCTGCTGGACAAATAGTCAGGGGCTCGAAACAGCTATAAGGGACGAGACAGCTTAAGGTCAGGCGTACTTTGGGCACCATCTCATGTTGCGTTTATCTTTTGACGCAACTACACGTTTCCTGGTTTCAAGCCGAGATTTGCGCGCTTGAATAGTCTGACCCGTAAAGAAGACGAGGCGTGCAGAATGAATCTGCATATTTTGTGGATTTTTAAAAATAACATTTGTTATTATGACATTTATGTCATATTCTGGTGTATATTTACTTCACAGTTGGCTATTTTGCTTTAAAGATACGTCTAATGCTTTTCTTTCATTGTTTGACGTTGCAATTTGTGAGGCTGCGATTCTTGGCATTAGAGTTTGTTGTGTCAGGATCTGTAATGGTGACGTTACGATTTCTGATGCTACAGTTTGTGATGTTTTTTCTTTATCACATTTCCTAATGTTATTATTTGTTAATTTGCTTCTCCTTTGACATTTAGATTCATGACAGCACAGCATGACGTCACGTTTCCTGATTTTCATGACACGACTATTTGTGTTTTGTGACTATTCATGACGTTTCAATTTCTGACCTCACCATTTGACCTCCTCTTGTAATGCCACCGTTTGCCAGCATACCCTGATTTTTGATGTTACAATTTGTGATGCTTTGATTTGTGATGTTACTATTGGTGACGTTACAGTTTGTACCATTGGCATTCGTGAGGCTGTGTTTTTTAACATTGCGACACTTGTAAAACTATACCCTGTACTCCTCAGACTGAGTTTTTCATGAGTGAAATGGATCCTTAAAGACGAGGCAAAGTTTGTTTTTACAGTATTCTCTTGTAGATAGCGTCAATCAGTCATTTTCACCAGCGTGACAGACTAGTTCCATCCTGTGTATTATCAGACAGTAGAACGATTCATCTGACACCTTGCTTAAAAAGTTCGTCTGCAACGTTTGTGACTCAGGTTACGCCTGCAAAGCCAGGCATGTAACCTGAGTCACAAACGTTGCAGACGAACTTTTTAAGCAAGGTGTCAGATGAATCTTTCTTAATGCCTTAATGGACGTTTTTGCATCAGGGTACAGAAATGCTACCTGCATATACATGATGTAACACCTGATCCGAGAATGTGACGACTTGCCGTCTTCCAGCTGAAGACCATCTTTTGTGTTGGATCTCTTTCATTTGCGGGCCGCGGCGTGTTTGTTATGATGAAACCCCCATACGTGGTACACTGAGCGTGGGCGTAATGCCGTCTGTAGACGGTGGTATCGAGGAGAAGTGTGTCTTGTGTGTAACTGCAGAAAACGTATAGTAAACTACCTGCTCGGGGTGTTGAAATGCGGGAAGATCACAGCCAGCCCGACCTAAAACACATCTAAAAGATTCATGATAAGAGTCATTGCTGGAAAGAGTAACAGAAATAGGCCTACAGCACAGATGCTTTGATGCTTTGAAACAAGCCAAACTTCCTTCTTCCCAAGTCTGATCTTCCGGAGTCTGATGTTCGACACAAAAGCCAGTGCTGGTTTTAGTTAAAAGTAGATTTGGCACTAGCGTAGCTTACCTGCAGCTGTGCCAGCTCTTGGATAAAAGCAACGTGCATCTTTCTGTACCTCTGACTTAAAGGTAAAGATCTCACAGCCTCCCCTCGTCCAGAGCCGGAGACCGTCCTCCCTTTTAGGGAAAACCTCAGCAGCTCAACAGACAAAAATTCAACAGAATGATCCAACAAAATGCAAAATTCATGACACAGTTTCGAAAGCCACAACGTGAACGCAAAAGTCACAACATGAACGCAAAAGTCACAATGTGAATGCAAAAGTAACAACACGAATGCAAAAGCCACAACGCGAACGCAGAAGTAAAAACGTCAATGCAAAAGCCACAACGTGAATGCAAAAGCCACAATGTGAATGCAAAAGTAACAACACGAATGCAAAAGCCACAACGCGAACGCAGAAGTAAAAACGTCAATGCAAAAGCCACAACGTGAATGCAAAAGCCACAATGTGAATGCAAAAGTAACAACACGAATGCAAAAGCCACAACGCGAACGCAGAAGTAAAAACGTCAATGCAAAAGCCACAACGTGAATGCAAAAGCCACAATGTGAATGCAAAAGTAACAACGTGAATGCAAAAGTAACAACGTGAATGCAAAAGTAACAATGCGAATGCAAAAGCCACATTGTGAACGCAAAAGCCACAACGTGAATGCAAAAGCCACAATGTGAATGCAAAAGTAACAACGTCAATGCAAAAGCCACAATGTGAACGCAAAAGCCACAACGTGAATGCAAAAGCCACAACGTGAACGCAAAAGCCACAACGCGAATGCAAAAGTAACATCAATGCAAAAGCCACAACGTCAATGCAAAAGCCACAATGTGAACGCAAAAGTAACAATGCGAATGCAAAAGCCACAATGTGAACGCAAAAGTAACAATGCGAACGCAAAAGCCACAACGTGAACGCAAAAGCCACAACGTGAACGCAAAAGCCACAACGTGAACGCAAAAGCCACAACGTGAATGCAAAAGTAACAACGTGAATGCAAAAGCACAATGCAATGGCAAAAATCACAACACAAATGCAGAAGCCACAGTGTGAATGCAAAAAAAGCAACATGAATTACGAAAGCCACAACGTGAAAGCAAAAACAACAACTGAATTGAGCAGAAGTCCGTCTTTATTGTCAGCCCAGATTTCTGGGGGTCCTTTATTGCTGGTGAACGGGTGGATTAATGAAAAGTCTTTGAAGATATTTAAGAAGTAAGTGACGCTTTTTTCCTAGAAAACAGTGATTTTTCTAACCGTCCAAAAATAGACGGAGCGCAGCACCTTTCTGTTGTGGCTTTTGCTTTCATATTTCCATTTTGGCGTTTGTGTTAGGACTTTTACATTTCCTTTGTGACTTGTGCATTTGTTTCTGTGGCTTTTTTATATTGGAATTGAAACCGCTACAAGCCCTCCCAGTACAAAAGACAGACTACTTAAAACCCTGCTTGGCCGGCCGTCTCTCCTGGAGCGCTAAATGCCGCCGGAGCTTTCGATAACCTCTGATCCTGATCGGCCGAGATTGATCCTACCGTCCGCCGTGCGTGATGTGGCTTTGATAGGCAGAACGCTGATTTGGGAAAATGAGACTTTTTTA
>JAVGVS010000020.1:3072714-3275214 GCA_032718565.1 Distichodus sexfasciatus | reverse complement strand
TGTGTGTGTGTGTGTGTGTTCATGGGAATAGATGTTGGACTTGTTTCTGAGTAAGCAGTGATCCGTTACACCTAAAATTAAAACATCCTTTTCGATCAACCTCATATTGCTTTTATCTTAAAATCATCGTTCCATATCCTACAGGTACCATGAATATTTCATCAATTTATTTCATGCTTTATTAGGAGACGTTCTGTCTCCTTCGTTCAACATTTTGGAAGTATCTTTCTCTGTGTTTTGGGAATCTTCTCTTGCCTGAAGCGTGAGACACTACCATATCTGCCTCTCTTTTTCCCTCTTCATTAAAAGTAAATGTTGAATATCAAGTTAATAGTTGATTACAGATTAATAATCAGTGCAGGTGTCAAGTGTAAACGCTTGACAAATGCCTCATGATTTCTCCACACAAACCTGGTGTGGTTTGGTACTAACGGAATTGGCTTAACTTAAGTGCCCCATGCTCATTTCACAAGCAGCCCACATCCTCAAGGAAAGTGAGTGTTTGTCATTGTGAACACACCACAGCACAACACACAGTGCGCCACAACGAAATGTAACCTCTGCATTTAACCCATCCGTGAAGGAGCAAGCGCCCGGGGACGGTACCTTGCTCATGGGCACCTCAGAGGTAACTGTGCCAGCCCTGGATTCGAACCTGCCACCTTCCGCAGGCCGAACACCCTACCGTTACGTCACCAACTGCCCCGTGAAAGTCATGCTCCAGGTGAGGAAATGCTTAAAGAAGCTTTTCAGCGCAAAAGCTAATATGCTTGACCCTCCAGCAAAAACCAGTAAACATGCGGATGTTTTCGAGAAAAGCGGCGTTTATGTTGCGTGGTAAATTTTTGAATTTTTGTTTTAGTGTTTTTGGAAGCAGTGGAAGGTCTATACTGTACTGTTGTGAATAAATTTGGCTGAAAACTTACCTTTCCATCTCGCGTGACTTTCTTTGGTGAGGAAATTCGAATTCAGCAGAATGTTAAAAGTTTCTGTTTTGACGCTCTACTTCAATATTTACGAGAGGTAAATCCACTGGTTGACTAGCGTGAAGATATTTCTCCGGAATCCATCGCCGTCTCCCGAGGTTCAGTTAACCCTAGCGGGTAGGCTATCGTGTGGCTGTGAATGCGGCGTGAGCTACCGTAAATGCAAGCGTGGCAGCGACCGCTTAGCGTCTGTAGGTGCTACGTCGATAGTCAACTTCAAGGCAGATTTCTCCGTTTACTCGCGGCGTGACAGGAGAAACCCGACTCATTGAATGTTGTTCTCAGTCAGATGTCGTCCGATTCATTCCATATAGGTATCGTTTTGAAGCTTGATTTATGCTCTTTCATGAAAACATAATAACTCAATTTTAGAAAATTGCGACAAGCGACTGGTTTTGCTGTAGAGGGTCACATTTATTTTGGTCTTCAATATAATTAAGAAAATGGAAGACATTTATTTTAGTGCCGCGTTTGATGCAGGGCAGTGGTGTGCATGTGTTAAACCTTGTGCTCCTCGATGCTGCAGCCATGACTAAGAACACAATTTAAGTCCCTTTTCTTCCTGTGTTTGGGTCATGTCATGACATGACACCTTCAAGTCAGGTGGACCGTTTGGACAACACTGACTCACTTTGTTCTTTCACATACTCCATACACTGTCACTCACTCACTCCCTTGACTCCCCTTTCTAACACATTTACACACACGCACACACACACACACACACACACACACACACACACACTGGCCTGTGGCACTGACACTGACACTGAAAAAAGCTGACCTTAAATCCCCCAAATTGCATCAGCTCAAATCCAGAGCCACCCTCGCACCCCTCACCCGTCTCACTTTCTCCCTGTACTGAGAGGAGCAGGCTGTGCTCTGATCCCACCTATTGAACCTCTCCCACACCCCCAGGCTTCCCTACCTAGCACTCTAAAGACGCCTCAATGTCCCCCGCGGTGAGGAGGAGGAGGGAAGGGGTGTCTTTGGCTCCAAGTCTAGTCTGTGCTGCTTAGGCTAAATTCAGCTCCTCTTCGATCTTCTCTTTCTTCTCTCTCCTCTTTATCCCCGCTCTATCCTCCTTTCTCTCTCTCTTTTTCTCTACCTATCCCCTCTCTCTCCCCTCCATTCCTCCATCTTTCTTTTCCTCTCTGCTCCTCTCTCTCTGCCCTTCTCATTTCTTTGTCCTCTCTTTCTTTTTCTCTTATCTTTGCTTCCCTTTCTGTCTCTCTCCTCTTTTATTCCTCTCTGTCCTTCTCTTTAAATTCCTCTTTCTCTTTTATTCTAATCTCTATTTCTCTCTCCTTTTTCCTATCACAATCCCTCATCCTCTCCTGCCCTCTTGCTTTCTCTATGTTTTGCTCTATTTTTGTAATTCTTTTGTTTCTCCTCATCCCCCCTCTCTGTTTCTCTCTGTATTTCTTTTTCTCTCCTATTCCTTTTCTCTGTTCTTTTTCTTTATTTTTCCCTATATTCTCTCCCCTCCTATTTCCTACTATTTTCTTTTTCTCTCTCCATGTTCCTCTCTCTCTCCTCTCTCTCTCTCTCTCTCTCTCTCTTCCTTTCTCTGTTCTTTTACTACTCTATCCTTCTCTTTCTATTTCTCTTTCTTTCTATCATTCTCGTCTATCATTCTCTCTCTCTCTCTCTCTCTCTCTCTCTCTCTCTCTCTCTCTCTCTCTCTCTCCCTCCCTCTCCGAGTTCTCTCTGTTCCTCTTTCTCTATTCTCTTTCTAATTACCTACTTTTTTGCTTTCTCTCTATCATTCTCTCTCCTTTCTCTCTCTTTCTTTTCCCTGCTCACAGAGATAGCTTCTGTATAGCGTCTTGTCCTCCAGACTGCTGTTATTACACTCCTCGTCTTCTCCCCTCTCTGCCCCCTCAAGCCTTCTCTGCCCCCACGCTTTACGGCTTGCCACCCAGACAGCTTTACCAGGTTTGTTTTTTTTGTCGTGTGTGTCTGTAAGCCCACCGTTGCTCAAAGTGCAATCATGTTTGGCAGGCAGGAAGGGGTGGTGGCTGACGTGTTAAGGCATAGCGGGCCTTGAGCCGGACGGGCGCCGGGAAAAGCTGTGTTTAGCAGGTGGAGAGGGGTTCGGGACCGGACCAGAAGCCGACGACTTAAGTCCGTAATTAAACGGTTACATTTGCAGCCTAAAGAGAAAAAAACACTTGAAAGAAGGACATAGAAAAAAACAACTGTCTTCTGATTGAGCAGGTGGAGATGAAGGATCATGTTTTTCATAGAGTGGTGGGCGACCTCTCCAGGCGTGTGCCAAATATCTTCGGTAAATCTTAATCTCACGGAAAAATAGTCTCAGTAATGCTTAAAAATGTGACAAAGTTTGTTCATTACTTGGTTTAAAAGATAATTCTTAGTATAGATGTAAAAGTGAAATATTTAGCCTTTTTTTTTATTCTCATGTTGATGATTATGGAGGCGACAATTTTAGCAATTTTAGTGGTTTATTGTTGATTCTGGGATTAGGTTTTTCATGAACTTTCCTATAACCATCAACATTAAAACCAAAAATGAATCTTTCTCTCTAATAAACAAAAGCGTGCCTGGGATTTACCTTTTTTGGACTTAAATAATGAAATAAACTTTTCCATGATATTCTTTAAGACGCGCAAGTTTATGAGATGATACGGAACCATGTTTTCTTCTGGATTTCATTTCCACCCTGATGAGTCAGGCAGATGCAAGCTCGATATGGAAGCAAGTAAACATCCCCGCCCGTAATGTTTCATTGTCTACTCCCATGCATCATGGACGAGAGAGGCTGGCGGGTTTTGCTCCTGAGTTGCTTTAAATCTTGCAGCTGACCACTCCTCCTTGTGTCTGCCATGTTAGGCGTTTATGCCACGGTCGTGAACTGCCCTGTGTGTAATGATGTCTGTCTGGAGGTGGGTGTGCGAAGGTAATGGCCCGGAAGCGGCAAGTGACAGCAGGAATGTGTCAGCTGTTGTTTATTCCCATCCGACTGACCAACTGATTGACTGACCGACCGACCGACCGGCCCTCCCACTGGCTTCCCTGGTCCCCCTTCACGATTATAAGAATGTAACTTTCTTTTCTCTTTTGTTCTTGAGAGTAACTTTTTCACTGAGGAATTTATATAACGATACATATATTTACATCGATATATCCATCAAGTAACCCACAGCATCGACTTTAAATTAAAACTAGTAAATTATCAAATGTGACTCTGCACGGCGAAAGCAGTCGCTTGTCGCAATGGAGATTTCCGAGAAAAATGAGCGTTTATGTTGCGTTGGGGAAAATTTTGGATTTTGGTCTATACTGTACTGTTAAATTAATCATTTTCGCTGCAAAACTGCCTTCATCCTAAAAACATGTGACTTTTCTTGAGGTGAGAATTCAATTCAACAGAATGTTAAAGTTTCTGTTTTGACGCTCTACTCAATATTCTCCCAGTAAAATCACTCGTTGACTAGATTCAAGATTCAAGATTCTTTATTTGTCACATGCAAATTATACAGGTACAACATGCGGTGAAATGTATCCTGATCCGCTTTCTTTAAACACAATGCAATTTAGGCAAAAAGAATTAAAAAAATATATATAACAAAATGAAAAAATAAAAATATACAATATACAAACTTAAACATAAAATAAGGAGATTGGGGGAATAGAATAAAGATAAATAAACTACTTCTTATATTACAATAAGTTAACCTGAGCACAAAAATCTGCAGACAGATAACAGGTGCAATGCGATTGTTTTCAAAGTGTCGAGTGCAGCTACACAGTAGCATTTTAGCAGACAGACAAGGAGCATGTAATATTTGGACAGTGAAATATTATTTTAATTATTTTTAATTTTGTTAATACTTTGCAGCATCCTTAAAAACGCCACTACCTTGCGTTGTCACATGACTTTGGCCTGTCAGTCACAAAACAAGCAAAAAATCAAAACCAAAATAATTGTTCATTAATGATAATCGAGAGCCAAAATATTCAATTAATTATTGCTGTTGATATTTTGTCCAGCCCTACATCATACATGTCATAAATCCTTTATATTGAGCACAAGGTGTATTTTTTATCAAAAAGACAGAACTGAAGATTGAGTTTTCCTTCGCATATATAGCGAGCTCCAGGAATAAAAATGTCTAATGATGTTGTGGTTGCTTTTGGTGGTCAATGTGGATAAGAGTGACTGTGTTAAAATCAGTATATGATAGTGTTTTACATCGATCCCCGAAATGAATTGAAGTGAAATCGTTTCGTTCCCAGTAGATGTTGAATCGTTGTCCAGTGAATTGATGTAATATCATATTGTGATAAAACTCGTGTGCATTTACAAAATTAAACTGGCAAATTAGATAGATGTAAAATTGTACATATTTTTTATGCACAAATTGGATTAAAGAATGGATCTGGATTATTTGTGGCTGTTAACTTTGTTATTAAAGTGTTAACAATCGTTGGCTCCCAAATTGACCGTTTGGAAAATTCGACATTGACAAGATGACGTCGATTAAAGGTTCCCAGTGTCAGTTTCGATTCATTTTCAATTAATTTCCCAACGAATTGTAATAGAAACTTGCAGTTACACCCCAACTTAATCCGCGGTTCTCGCGGACGTCCCTCGTACGTCAAAAGTGAAGCTGTCGGAGACTCCCGGCTTTGTTTTCTCGTCTCGTCTCGTTTCTTCTCTCCGCCAGCTACATGGGTGGCGCTTGTGTTTTCACAGCTGGCTCTGCGCGTGTTAGCGACAGCATGAGGTTTCAGGCAGGCTGAGAACAAGGCCTTCAAAGCTCACAGTGGTGCTTGCTAACAGGGGTTTTGTAACCTCGTCGCCAAGCGTGAGCTCAGGCACACATACTAAGACCTTGCACTAAACACGCACACACACACAGGCCCTCTTACACACTCCCTCAGGACAGAGCTCGGTCTAGCCCTGCAGCCTTTTGGGACTGCCAAACAAGCCCTTCACAGTCTGTTCCTCAGTGCTTCCACCCAATAAACAGCCCCTCACTCTGGAAAAAATAAAAGCCTTTCCAGAGAGTCAGATCCACACCGAAAATGTTGACAACGTTCTTGATTTGATGACTGAATGATGGGTCTGTCAGCATGCGAGGTGAAAGCAAGGGCCCTGTCTCTAATTTTTGGAATCCTGTCTGTCTTTTTCATAGCTTCGGGTAATACTGGTACAGAGCGGTGCAAATTGAAGTGGCTCTCGCCGACTCCAAATTGTAAAATTATTGGTGATGGTAGCCTACTAGTACGACTTTTCATATGTAGGACCTCAAAAGGTTGTGAGTTTGAATCCGATCTCCGCCGTTACCAACACTGGGTCCCTGAGCAAGACCCTTAAGTTGCTCTCAGAGGAACTGTCCCTGAAATGAGGAAATGTAAGTCGCTCTGGACAAGTGCGTCTGCTCAAGGCTATAAATGTAAAATGAGTAATTTGGACATCATCATGGATAGTGGACAGTATTTTCTTTCTTCAACATATTATTAAATTATTAAAATTCAGCCTCTTCTCCAGCCGCTAAAACGACACCTCGCTTATTCCAGAGGTGTCAATGAATTTCAAACAGGTGAACACTAGATAAACATTTTTATTTGCATATTTTTCCCCCAAGCTTGCATTGGGTAGGGTTTGATTATTGTTCTTTGTGAAAGTAAAAGGGGAGGAGAGTTGGAAAAAAAACAACCTTTCCAGGACGTCTTGTCTGATTGGGCGCAACTCTTGCTCAGTGTAGTTTTGGTGTGTGAAAAATGAGTAGACACTTCTGGGTTTGTTTTAGAGTCTCAGCCTGAGAAGCAAATATAGCGTTTCCTTTGGTCGTGTCTGAAGCTTGTACCTTGCTGAGGTCAGAGTTGAAGTTTCACTAATTGCAGTCGCTCTTTTGTTTCATTTCTGACGTTTTTCCAACAGTGTTGTCACTATGTCCTCCAGTGGCGTCGCAGCTCATTGGTAGCGTGATCGGAAGGTCGTCGGTTTGAATGCGGACAGGTAGAAGTACCACTGTGGTATCCGTGAGCATAGTACTGTCCAGCACTGCTCCCCAGGCGCTGCCACCATAGCTGCCCACTGCTCCTTCACGGATGGGTCAAATGCAGAGGTCACATTACGTTGTGGTTCACTGTGTGCTGTGCTGTGGTGTGTTCACAATGACAAATAATTACTCACTTTCAGCTTATCTAGGACTCTCTTTTTTGCAGTACCAATCTACTACTAAGTGAAGCAACAAAGCCGATATGCTGCACAAACAGGCATGCAATAACATTTGCGTGACAGCTCTTCACCGTTTGCTGATTCTCTTGTTACTTAGGAACAAATCTTTAGTGAGAAAACATTGGTGAAACCCAGAATCCTCCTGAAAACTGTAAGTAGGTTTTAGAACAAATATCCTCTTAAAAACTGTCGGTGAATGAGGCTTGATGTTCTCCGATTTTACACGTCTCGAAAGGTTCCTTGCAGCTCTTCACCAAGGCTGTGCCTCATAAAGGTTCACCAGCAGATGCTTAAGTCATTCAACAGCCCTTATTTTGTTTCATTTCGGCTGGTTTTTAACAGCATCTATTGGCGTCCTCAACGTACGGTCAAAAGCTTCTACATCTGTGATTTTTGGTGCATTTAAAAACATTTTTTCTGCCTGTGACCTACTAACTACTGTAAAAAGCGTAAAAGCCTCCCGCTCAAGATCTTCCTTTTTAGTCTCCACCTGAAAAGCAGCAAAGCAGTTTTCCTGTAGGGTCAGCACGATTAACATCGAGCGATTATCAAGGCATGCGGATATCGGTGTCGATGTTTAATTTTGACCATCTCTGATATTAAGTATTTACAAAGGTCGCTACTGTGGCTTCTCTCTGTACCCATTTGCTTGGCTTGCTGCTGCTTCATTTGGCTCTATGTCAAGCAGTGGTAGCTAATCAACGCTGAAGATTTGTTATCACTCACACATGACCTTTACAGTTACATAATTTAGCAGACGCACTTATCCGACATTTCCTAATTCCAGGGACAGTTCCCCTGAGAGCAACTTAGGGTTAAGGGTCTTGCTCAGGGACCCAATATTGGTAACACCAGAGGTCGAATTCGAACCCACAACCTCTTGGTTCAAAAGCGGGTAATAGCAGTAGGCCACCGACACCCTGAGCGCAGCGTTGAGCTCCGAGAAGGAGGAGAGGAGAGAAGAGAGTTTCAGCTGAGCTTGGTGTTTATAAAAATCGATTTCTTTTACAGATTTTTTTTTTTTTGCATATCGGCCCCAAATAAACGGTGATCAGCAATATTAGGGTATCGTCTCGGCCCTGAGAAATCAATATCGGTCGATCTCTAGTTTCCTTTCAACGCGTCTGGAAAGATTCCACATATTGATGCATTGTAAAGGTTTTGTTAATAACCTCTCACTATGTCCTCCGACTGGCCCACGGTGCTGAAATGCTTCTTCTGTGATTTTGCTGTTTCTCCGTGTAACCCCACTAACAAAGCACCAAAGCTGATACAAGGCCATTGTTCTAGATTTATTTTTAAAAGTCTCAACCTGAAAAAGCATCTATTGGAGGTTTCCTTTTGAGCATCAGATGCCTAAGCTGTTCTTCTAGCCTTGCCGTAAGGCTCGGCAATGGTAACCGTGATCGCTGCCCTCTTTTTGTTCATTTTTTCCGGGTGCTGGAGTCCGGGGAGGTAGAATTGAGGTGGAGGCAGTGATAGACTCACAAAGTTAAAGTTTAGTAGGTTTTGATTGTCGGGTGGGCGAGCGGTCCCCAGGCCAGAGGCGTTGGCAGGGGCTTGGCCCGAGTCACGGAGAATGACACAGAAGAGGGCCCGGCCCCGGCCCTAATCCTGAATATTGGGCGGGATTCCTGGGACGCGAGCGCTTTTCTTGATGCTTTGCTTCTCGGGGTGTGACGGGACACTGGTGGAAACAGAGGATGGAACTGAGGTTTTTTGGAGGGCGGGAGTGTGTGGGTTGGTTTGGGAGGATTCTCCGGCTTCTTTGTTGGGGGAAGTTTTCACAGTTTAAGGGCTCAGCGGTCGAGAGTTGTGCCCAGCAGTGGAGTCGGGAGGTGGATCGAGGAATGGGAGTGGGGGACATGGACAGGCAGAAAGCATTGGGCCTCAGAGGATTAGACACCCAGAGGATAATCAGAGGATCAGCTCATACGCCGTATTTGTCTTCCAGGGGGAAGGTTCACTCCAGTGTTGGGAGAAAGTGAGAGAGAGCAAGAAGGAGGGAGAGTGAGAGTGAAAACACCGTCAGCAAATTCCTCTCATGCACTGCAGAAGCCGACGAGTTCTAATTCTGACGGAGGAAACTGGTTGCCTTAAGTGATTTAATTTAAAGAAATTAAGGTTAATATGAATAAGTGAAAATGCAGTGGAATTGAGTACAAGTGAGTTGTGTATTCGTGGTTTAAGGACATAACATTGAGATTAACGGCAGCTGGAAACGTTCATCTGAACGAAAATTGAGAGCATCAGATCCATTCAGTCATTTGAGCTAAAATGTGACCCTCCACGGCAAAACCAGTCGCTTGTCACAACGGAGGTTTCCGAGAAAAACGTGGGGTAAAATTTTGGATTTTTTGTTTTTAGTGTTTTGAAACAGTGGAAGGTCTATACTGTACTGTTGTGAAAAATTTTCGCTGAAAAACTTCCATCCTCCTTTCCATCCTAAAAACGTGACTTTCTTGAGGTGAGGAATTCAATTCCAGCAGAATGTTAAAAGTTTCTGTTTTGACCGCTCTACTTCAATATTTACGGTAAATCCACTGGTTGACTAGCGTGAAGATATTTCTCTGGAATCCATCTTCGTCTCCCGAGTTCAGTTAACCTAACGCAGGTAGGCTATCCGTGTGGCTGTGAATGCAGCGTAGGCTACCGTAAATACAAACGTAGCTGCGACCGCACCAAGCGTCTGTGAGTGCTACGGTGATAGTCAACTTCAAAGGCAGATTCCTCCGTTTCTCACTTGGCGTGACAGGAGAAACCCGACTCCTTTGAATGTTGATATCTCAGTCATATGTCGTGCGATTCATTCGATATAGGTATCGTTTTGAAGCTTGATTTATGCCCTTTCATGACATACATAATAACTCAATTTCGAAAATTTGCGACAAGCGACTGGTTTTGCCGTGGAGGGTCACAAATCCGTCTTTTACAGTGTTTTTCTGAACGTAAATCAGCGCAACATCTCTAATTTTCCACAAAAAATCGAAGTACTATTGAAAATTCTATTGAAATTCAATTTTCCCAAAATTAACGATAATGTGTGGCCTCAGTATTTGATCAGTATTAAGTAATGACAGCGTAATTCTTTCATTAAGATATGCTTTTAGCTTTTACAGCATTAATGTCGTGTTTGCACTAGATAGTTTAACCCCCTAGTGTCCCAAATCGAGGCATGCCGAACAGCGAACGTTTCCTCTTTCTGGTTGTGCTTCCTGTTGACCTTATTTAAAAACCCACCTGCCATATCTACCCTCTGACTCGGACCCTTTTGAGGAAAAGGTACAAGCGATTGCGCTTCACTGCATTTAAATGTTGACCGCGCCGGTGAGGGAACGGGTCTCGAAGACGCGCGCGGCGCCTAATTTGCCAGCGTTTTTCGCCGAAGACCTAATGTTTCTCGAGCCAACTTTCTCTAAGCCACATTAGATGCATATTTAATTTGAATAACAAAGCCGGGAGGCGTTTGTAATCCACTTTCGATAAGCAGTTGGCTGATGTAATGGAGCTAAAATACTAATGCCTAATTCGCTGGCATTAATCTCTTAAACTAGCTGCTGCAGCATAATCTGCATATAGGCCTTAATGAGCAGTCGCTTATGTGCATGGATTAGAGGGTGTTTATGTGCTACTGTAAAAAAGAAATAAAAAATTCAGGCGTTTGGGTGGAAAATCCCTGTAAACACTACGCCTTTGTACTGTTACCGTGTGTGTAAGTGTGTGTGTTTACCTCGTTATGGACTGATGAATGCCTTTTTAAATAGCAGGTGTATTTAGCTCTGCATTTAAAGAGCAAACGTCTCTCTGTCTGCACAAATATAGATCCTGTTTGAATTGTTCTTTCTTTTCCCGACTTCCTGTACAGTTTAGAAGCTGGAGACGTCACAAAAACCTGTTGGCGGTCGTGGCACATATGCTACAGGCATTAAAGGAGTCAACCTGTTTGTCTATTATATTAAACGAATAAAGCATTCCTGCAAGGAAGTGGCTTACACAGTCCGCTTCCGGACAATACAGGGAACAAGCCTCTGGAAAAATACCTTCAAAGCCTTGAGTCGGCCGGCGTGGAAAGAGGGGGCTCATGGGAAAGCGGCCCGCGCCTTAATGCCAACCATTATACGAACCTGAATCTCTTTACCAGACCTCCTCAACCATTGTGCCAGCAGACGGAGTTGATTCATGACCGGCCACACGTCACATATTTGTCCGCTTCCATTTAGGCCCAATCCCAATTCCCTCCCTTAGTCTTGGCCCTAGATTTGGAGTGCTTCAGAAGTTGGCCCTTCCAAACAGAGTCCCAAGGGGTAGAGGTTATGGTATTTGTCTCTTGAATGGGTTGACATTCATTACATCATCAGCAGTGCAGAAAAATTGCTGCTTGTTTATTTTTCAGGCTTCATAAATGACACACCGTCTCCGTCTCTCTCTCAAATCATAATTTACATGTATTGAAAAAGAGGGATTTTTCCTAAATCTGCGTTAAAATGATTTCTGGTCATATTCCATTGATCCTATAGCGAATTAAGATATTCAGTGGAATTTTTAACGTTTTGCTTGCCTATTTATTAAGCTATTTTACGTTTATGGCTCCTTCCCCACACCTGTATCTTGAGACTTCTTAAGGCTGAAATATACTTGCTGTTAACTACGTACGTACAGCCGCGATCCGTATCCTGCGTTCTTTGCGTCGTTTTTTGTCCACGTACTCAAAAATTAATGGAACGTATACGGAGATGCAATACCTGCGTAATTTGTAGGGTGGCAGTGTTGCGAGATCTGCACTCAAAAGTCAAGAAAAGAATTCCCCATTTTGCTGACGAGATCTATTAAGTGGTCGAACGCACCATCTCCGCCATTTTCGTTTTCTTCTCGAGGTATTCATTCATTTATTAGGTTTGCAGCCTCGACACTGACCCCTGGTGGTAAGGAGTACACACTACAGATGACGACACACAGTACGGACGCAAGTACTGTATATCAGCACAAACGTTAACAACGCAACTGTGTACGGATACGCAAACGTAGATCACAGCAAGTATATTTCAGCCTTTAGAATAACAACCAGAATGTAATTTATTGGAAAGAATGTTGTCACATGCAAGGAATTTGCTTTACCCGGTTTTCCAATCATCCTAGAAATGTTCGTCTTCCCCTAGATAGGAAGTCAGCATCTTAAATCACTTTGCTGTAAGGGATATCTGTGGGGCACGATGCTCCCTAAGCCTTAGTCTCCAAAAGTGACCCTACCCTAGGTAGGGTTTTACACCCTCTTCTTCTCCTTTTACTTTAGAATTAGTCACGTCTTCTTTTAAACCCGTTTAAGACCGTTGCACTCGAGGACCCTCCGCCGATGTAGTCTTGTGCGGTAACTAAGAGATCTTGGCCCAGACCCCAAACATTCTTTCGAGTCCCAGTTACCTCAACGAACAGCAAATAATCTGCCGTTGGGAAACGGACAGGGCAGTCAAAGAGACAGAGATCAGACAGATCTAGTGATCACTGTGGAAAAAGCTCATTTCCTCTGTCATGCCCGGGGTTAAAGGTTAAGAGTCTGGCCGGGTTACACCTACACTTCTCTCTAGGATGGCGCTACGGATGGCTGCCTCGGTGAGATGGTGCACGTTGTTGTGTTTTAGGGGGAAAAATCTTTTCACTTTTAGTGTCTTAGCACCAACCATCAAAGCAGATTGCTTGTGTGTGACTTGGCAATAAACTCCGATTCTGAAAAGGACCAAGATGTAGAATATCTTCATAAATAGACAAGCAAAGCGTTAAACATTCCGTAGAATTTTCCATCTTAGTTCAGTATATGTGCAGCATATTATGAACCAGAACATTTTTTAAATAGTTGTTTGATAATCGTTTGTGTAAATGACCATTTGTGAGCTGCAGCATCGGTACAGTAATGTGCCACTAATGAAACATAAATAAGCAGCAGATTTTCTGTGTTTCGACTGCTGATGACGTAGCGAGTGGTGTCCCGTTCTCTCCGTTTTGGAACCACTTCTGAAGCTAGAGTCTCCAAATCTAGGGCTAGGACTAAGAGAGGGAATTGGGATTGTATGGTAAATGGATAAGGACAAATACGCAACACGTAGCCGGTTATGAATCAGTTCCGTCCGGTGGCACAATGGTTGAGGAGGTCTGTTAAAGAGGTTAAGGTTTGTATAATGGCATTTAGGTGCGGGTTGCTTTCCTGTGATTACGTATGACGTATTTACCAGTGCACTTCATTCTGATTCTGAATGCTAAATATCTTCACTTGGAGAAATAATGCTCATACCTACGATCAGCCCACGAAGGCACAGACGTTGACACTGTAAAATGAGTCTGATGTCCAGAGAATTTTAAGTTTAAGGAACCTGGGCACTTTGCATCAAACCTGTCGAAACCGTGCATTCCCAGAAACACTTCAATGATATACTTTTTTTTTCCGTTCCTTGTGCTAAAGCTGCACCACCAGAATCTCTGCGTGGATTGAACCAAATCTCTCCTGGACGTAAACCGATGAGTTGGACTGTGTGACCGCTCCAATCTGCAGAAACCTTGTCACTTGGAACCTGCAGTGAGGTGGTGAACCTTAACAGAAGATCTAAACTCTAAAACCTTTTCCTTGCTCCTTTGTGCACACACACACACTCTCTTACACACACACTCTTCTAATCTATGAATCCACTTTCCTCTTACTTACCACAGAGGGAGTTTATTTTCCTTTTCTGCTGTACGGCTTTGCTGTGTCTGTTGTAAAAAATCTCTTTCCAAATACAGCTGAAGTGGATTGAAGACACTTGAACAAAAAGTATTTTCTCCTGATTTTCTAACACTTGCAGAAACGCCAGCGCTCTAACAGCTAGTGCAGAAGGCTTCGTATGTAGCCCAGCTTTGTTACAGGCGGCTGTGTGTGTGTTTATATATGTCATTTAAGAGAATGTGCAGTGTTCTGTAATAATAAAACTTACTGCATGGAGAGAGGGGCAGTGATGAAATCAGCAGCAGGGAGCTACTGTAAGCCTGAAGTTTATTGTGTATTTGTCTCATGGCTGATCTCAGTCCAGTACGGGCCATGTGGAGAGTCTCAAGGGCACCGTGTCACAGTAAATCCTGCCTGGTATGTTTAGACGCTACTGCAGTATAATCCAAAAGCCACACACACACACACACACACTCTCTACAATATCACTTTTATCGTGATATACACTTTGTGCAGTTGTAATGATGGTGAAAATGCCAACGAATGAAATGAATCGTGATATTAAATTAAAGTAACCCAGTCCCAGCAGATGCATGAGTAAAACTGAAATAAAAGTGTGTAAATCTAGTCAACTTCATCTCCTCCCAGTGACTTCTTATTTACTACTCTCCACAACACTCAAACCCCCCAAAACGCACTCCGCCTCGGCTCAACCCGGCGACAAAAACAACCGGATTAAGTCGTCCCAGTTTCCCAGCGTGCACCGCTGCAGCGGCCCCCGTCCTGGTATTAATGGGATTGTGAAGCTCATCTGAGCATTCCGATAATGGAACAATACGCCAGCCGTCTCCGATGATCCCTCATCTCTCTGCCGCTCCGATTGATCACCGCTCCGATTGCTAACCGGACCAAATTGAATTTGGAGCCCTAACGTTGTTCGTTATAACCGCAGCGCCGATGAGATGGCCCTACAGATGAATGATAATAGGGGCCCGGGACGGCGCTCGCAGGCAGAGCAGAGATTTGATTAGCCTCAGACTAGCGCGGAGACGGAGACCAGGCCTCCCACACTCTTAGAGGAAGCACTTAATGTAAGGCCCGTACGGACGTCTCATCGGGAAATGTTTGTCTGGGAGCTCGGCGCTCGGCTTACTGTAGACGTCGGCCGTGTCGACAAGACGCTGCGAGCGCCAGAGTAGGAAATTACTGCCAACCCCGGGGCAGGTGTGGAGTAATGTCAGCAGACTATCCCGTAGTTAGCTACTTTGCCTGTGTAGCTTGGCATGACTTTTTCACTGTTTGAATAATTTAATTGGAAACTGAGTCATCGTTCATTTTTAAATATTTTTGGATTATATAATATTAAAAGAACTTGAATTTGGGGTTGTGGTTTTAATTTGAAAAGCAAATGGACGATGAGGCACGTATTCGACCACTGGGCCCATGTTTTATTTACATTTACAGCATTTAGCAGACGCTCTTATCCAGAGCGACTTACATTTTCCTAATTTCAGGGAGAGTTCCCTTTAGAGCAGCGTTTCTCATCCCGGTTCTCGGGCCCCACCGCTCTGCACAGGTTCGACTTTCCCGATCCACAGCACAGCTGATGCTACTGATTAGCTAATTAGCTACGTAGGACCAGCATGCGACAGTGCAGGACATACCGAAAATGTGCAGAGCGGTGGGCCGCGAGGACTGGGATTGGAAAACGCTGCCTTAGAGCAACTTAAATGTCTTGCAGTGTTAAATGTCTTGCTCAAAGTGTCACGTCTGCGCCTCCTCCCCGACGCTTGAACTCGCCAGAGTATTAAACCGGAGGTTTGACGTGTCTTGTCTGGTTGTCTGGGTGATGGGCGTCTGCCCCTTTAAGAAGTTCCCGCCAGTCACTTCCGGGTGGTCCGCATCATCGTTGACGGCTTCCCCTTCCTGTCATGTGTCACTTCCTCATTGGTGATCGGTAGCTTAGCATCCCATTTAACCAGTCCGATCCGGTTAGTTGTTGTAAGTTATTGTCGATGGTGTGTGTGATTTTTCTCCCTCTGTTGCTCTGCCAGCCAATCGCTACGTTACCGTTGCGGACTTTGGACCCTGAGCCGAATCTCTCGCCAAAATCTCTGTGAGAATCGCACTGTTCCGCCTAGCCGTTAGCTGCACGGCTAACCAACGACACTCGCTAGCTTCACGCGACGGCTGGGACCTTTTCCACAGGAGTTGTGGGTTTGGTGTGTGGATTGAAATAAATCCTTGCAGTGAAAAAGACGGCCGCAGTTGCGTCCCTTCTCTACACACACACACCGGCAGCTGACAGAAAGAACCAACGTTGGTAACGTCAGATTCGAACCCACAACCTCTGGGTCCCAAGGCGAGTGTCCTACCACTAGGCCACTAACACCCCTATGTCAGGAGTATTTAAGGTAAATTTTTAATGGCAGAACTTCTCAACATACTGAAAAATACAGAATTTTTTTTTATAAACTTATTGTTTTGATCCACAATCTGACTAAAAGCCATTTAGGTGTTACAGTGTAGCAAAGTTAGCATGTGGTGATTTAAAAACTAACTTGACGTGACAGACACATAATATGTGACGTTTATAGCCTACATTCCTAGAAAGCAGGAATTTGGCAATTGCCGCTTCTGCCAGTAACTGCAGAGAATTTCATTTCCTCAGAATTTGTTGGCTCCATTTTGAGACTTTTAAAAGCTCAGACCCCCATATTAAGCTGTCACAGTGACGCAAAATATTTTAGAGCAGTTCGGTAAACACGTCTATTCACGTCTTTTAATGTCAAAACTTATTCTGGAGATACTCACTCCACCCAGGTCAGCATTTGAGGAGGGCGTCTTGTACTTTTCATTCATTTATTCATTCATTATCTGAACCGCTTAATCCCAACCGGGGGCGCGGGGGAGGCTGGAGTCTCTCCCGGGAAGTTACGGGCGCAAGGCGGGGGACTGGTCCTGGGCAGGCGCCAACACACCGCAGAGCACACAGACTGACACAATCACACCCACGTTCACACCTTACGAGGCCAATTTAGAGTCACCAATTGACCTATATTGCATGCTTTTTGGACAGTGGGAGGAAACCACAGCTCCTGGAGAAAACCCACACAAACATGGGGAGAGCATGTAAACTCCACACAGAAAGACCCTACGCCCGACCCCGGGATCGAAGCCAGGACCTTCTCGGCGTGAGGCGGCAGCGCTAACCACTGCGTACTGTAGTTTCCAATCAAATTAAAATCAAAAATTGCAAATGTAGATTGAAGAAAGCTGAAGAAATGACAGAGAATTCTAGTGCCATGAAGTAGTAAAAATGCATAACGTGATGGTGATTTCTCAACAGTAACTAGAAATGCATTTCCACAAGAAAACACTGACGTGATCGCTCGAGTTTTTTAGCTGTGACATAAAAATTGGCCGAGTAGAAAGACTTTGATTGAAATTCATTGAAGGGAATGGGGAAAGAACGAGGGTCAAAACAGATTAAGATGTGAGTTCAGTGAGGTGGCCTGAGGCGACATAAGAAGCGTGTTGACTGTCGTGTAGAAAAACAGACAGAGGAAAGCTTTCGAGTTTCAAACCCCATGTATTGTTAATGGGAGAAAACGAATGGTGTCCTATGGGAAAAATAAACGACAAAAAAAAGATGAAATAGACGAGTGATGAGGGTCATGAGGGTTACAGGTACGTGAAGTGGCCCTCAAATCACATTGAATTTGGTGGCTTTGTGTAGAACGGCGGTCGCATAGTAAAGCACCGAAATGTGAGCTCAGTGTTAGTCTATGGGGGGAAAAACGGATGAAAAAATGGACAGAACTCACAAACGAGTGTGTGTATCAAAAATGCATATACAAGCACCCAACACCGCAACAGGCCGCACGTTTTAACGTTTATAGAACTGTAGAAAGAATAGTGGTCAGAAAATGTGGATAAAATAAAAAATCTGAGAACAATCTGTTTAAAAACACGGTCGCTTTAATTGTTAAAAGTCTTTTTATGTTGGAGTTTTGCTGAGGACTTGCTGTTTCGATGCTTAATTTTGTTGTGAACTGCTGACACAGTTTCAAATCTTGACAGACGCTTCCTAGAAAGCAGGAATTGGCCAATTGTAGGTTCTGTCCGTAGTTGCAGTGGAAAAAGTGACGTTCTCCGAGATTTTCTCACTTACAGGAACCCCAGTTCCGTTTTTAGATGCCACTTTGGCACTCGTATGAGCTCCGACTCCTATATTACGGTTTCAGAATGATGCAGAATATTTTTCAGCAGAACAGTTGCTCTTAACTCTTTGCCCTTCTAAAACAATTAGTATATTTTTAATGTCAAACCTAATTCTGTATCAACTGACTTCACCTTATTGCACTTTCCATGCCAGGTTTGATGAGACATTATCGAACCAAATGAAGAATACGGTCGCCTGCTTGAAGCTAAATAAATTACTGAAGATTCTAGCGCTACAGGGACGTGCTAATGCTTTGTGTGAAGGTGCTTTAGTTGTTATGGTGTAATTAAAAAGTGGCCATTGTTTTGCTGCTCAGTACACATTATAATGACAATACACAGATCCAAGAACTCGCAAACTGCTGTGATTTCAAAAGTGAACGTAGCTAAAATTCAGATGTGACCGTGATAAGTCCTAGCCTTATAAACAGCCTCTTCCAAAATCTTGGGCCTCCTTCGGCAGTCTTTTCTTACATTTTTTCCTTAAGTTTGTTCAAAAAAACCATCCGAGACATTTAAATAGTGTAATATTATACCAGCATAGAACTGAAGAGAACCTACTAACGTTTGGCCCCAACAGGTAGATTGTTTTCTTAGCTAAGAGCAAATCTTAAAGAAGTAAACACTGTCGGAATCTTTGGGAAAACTGCGTTAGTGGATTTTAAGAACAAATTTCTCCTTAAGAAACAGCCTTTTTTGGAACATTTTCATCAGAGACATTGCGGTCACAGGCCTTGAGGAGAGTTGCTTATCGAGCACTAAACGTTACCAACACTGACCATGATACGCTGTTTTACGACCATGAGCCGTAACCTTCTCCGAGTGTGCGTGTGCGTGTGTGTGTGATTGTGTGAGAGAAGGAAAGAGAGTGTGAACATTTGTGCAGTTTAGTCAGCTTGTCACCGTCTTGTCATCTTCTCCTTCTTCTTTTTTTTTTTACTTCTTCTTCAAAGCGTCTTCTGACTCTCCTCTTGGCAGTTAACGCCGCGTTGCTAATTATAACCTGCATTGGTTTAGCCGAGGTAATCTGCACTCTCTCTCTCTCACACCCGCTGTGTTCATTGTATGGGGTCCATATTAATGCATGCTGGTGGTGGGTGGAAGAAAAAAGCTTTTTTTCGTAGCTTAATTGACACAATAGTGCCGCCGTTGCATAACGAGGTTACAAAGCCAAGTTGGCCCTACAGTTTTTTGCGCGATGAACTTTTGTTGGCAATTTTATGATCTTTTGAGCCGCTGACGCAACTGTTTCACAGCTTAGACACACAGTGATAAGGTGTGAAGCTAATTATGTGAACTTGGAAAGCAGAAACGTCAAGCAGTGGTTCTGAGAGACTAAAACTCTACGTTAATGCAGTCATTTTGCGAGTTTTATTACTGGACAAAAAATTTTTAAATTACAATTGAACCCTTGAGCAAAGCCTGTGCACCTTGCTCATGAGTACCTTTATGGGTCTGGGACTTGAACCGACGTCCTTCGCATCACGGGGACAACCCCCTAACCGTTACAGTACCTACTGTAGCACAGTGAAATTCAACCTCAGCTTTTAACCCATCCCTGTAGGAGAAGTGGGACTCTCGCGGATGAATTTGTCATTATTTATTTTTTAAACCTGCTATTAAAGAGTCAAAATTAACATGTAGACTGAAGCTAATTAGTGTGACCAAATCCACCGAAAATCTACTAACAATCTCAATATTAATGATCTAAAATGAGCTCTTCGCTCAAGTGTTGTGCCTTCATTAAACAGGCTGATGGGGAATAATTTGAGCTTAATATTAGTGGGCAGCTGATAAGTTCTGGACCCCTTTCATTAAAAAAAACCCCAAACAGTTGGTGTAATAAAGAAGTTCAACCTGCGTATAACACAAGAATACAGTTCCAGAACGCTGTAAGACTTGATTTAAGCTTGATTTTTTTAGTAAACAAGTGCATGTGTTTTAAATGCATATGCAGTAGGTTCACAGTGCAAAAATAACTCGACTCGTAACACCATATGATGCGCTCTAAAGACTGTAAAGATTGCAGCTTTTATAGAAGGTTTCAGCGGCTCTTTTGCATGGCATGAGTGTTCCTGCTGGTGTTAAAAGTAAAAGTTCCCCTGAGACATTTAGGAGAAGAGTTACCAATTTGTAGTAATTTACCGTCTCCAAGCAATGCCCATGTCAGCTGCCAGCTTCTCCTACATGGCAGTTGGTGGCGTAACGTAGGACCGTGATCAGAAGGTCGCAGCTTCGAATCCAGGGCCGGTAAAGTTACCACTGAGGTACTCATGAGCAAGGTACCGTCCCTGGGCGCTTGTTAGCTGCCCACTGCTCCTTCACGGATGGTTGTCCTTCACATGGATGGGCTAGATGTTGGGGCGTAACAACACATCCATCTATAGTGATTCAAGCACGTCCATAGTATTGATCCCAAATGAAAACATGGATCAGACGTCATGCATGATTAATGTTTATGTTTACAGACGGTACTGTATTTTCACAAACTGCTGCTGATCTGGCGCACATTTAATGGCAATCCTCTTGACCGCTGCTACAATCTTTACCCAATTTTGCGGTGTTGCTACGTATTTGCACAACCTCTTTGTCTCTCGTTCTAGTTTAAAGTTTTACATTTATATTGTACTTCTAGTTTAAAGTGTATATTTGGTATTCTATTTATATTTTTTATTGCGCGTAGAAACGTGACTTTCTTGAGGTGAGGAATTCAATTCCAGCAGAATGTTAAAAGTTTCTGTTTTGACCGCTCTACTTCAATATTTACGGTAAATCCACTGGTTGACTAGCGTGAAGATATTTCTCCAGAATCCACCTTCGTCTCCCGAGTTCAGTTAACCTAACGCAGGTAGGCTATCCATGTGGCTGTGAATGCAGCGTAGGCTACCGTAAAAACAAACATAGCCGCGACCGCACCAAGTGTCTGTGAGTGCTACGGCGATAGTCAACTTCAAAGGCAGATTTCTCCGTTTCTCACTTGGCGTGACAGGAGAAACCCGACTCATTTGAATGTTGATATCTCAGTCACATGTCGTCCGATTCATTCGATATAGGTATCGTTTTGAAGTTTGATTTATGCCCTTTCATGAAAACATAATAACTCAATTTTGAACATTTGCGACAAGCGACTGGTTTTGCCGTGGAGAGTCACATATAGCAGAGATGACAAAGTTTACTTGGACTTTTACTACATATCATAACGTCTCTTGAGAGATTGGCGGTTTTGTCATAGCCGTTAGTAAGTGCGATAAGGCAGGACACTGGGGGTCGTAGCTCAGGAATGAAAATGTTAGTTACTTCTTGGGATTTGATATGAAGGGAAGTGATTGTGTTAAATCAGCATGTGATATGGTCTCAGAGCGATCACCTGCTGCTAAACTGGATTGAATTGAAATTTAAATTGTAGCAGACTTTGTGATATCACCAGACATCTAGTCGTTACCTGTTGATACCTGTTGTATAATTTCTTACCTCGTGCTGTATTACAATTTCAATTTGAGGATTTTATATTCCATATTCTATTCAAACTCATAAGCTTGATAGGTCTTGTATTCCAGTTTTGGAATGAATAATACTGAACGTTGGACAACTACTCATTATTCATTGCAGTTAACTTAATGATGATCGTTATCTTTGGTATTGGAGCGAAACCTCTGATTGTGATTGTGAAACTTGTGATTTCATCCCCCAGCTTAAATGCAGAGGTTGTGTTTTGTTGTGGTGTGTTCACGATAAAGGAAAAGGTACCGCTGAGGTACTCATGAGCAAGCTCCCCGGGTGCTGCCAAAAGCTGCCCACTGCTCCTTCACAGACAGTGTAAATGCAGTGCTCACTTTACCTTGAGGTGTGGTGTGTTCACAATCACTCACTTAACACACTTCATAATACAAGGATCATAAATATTTTCTCACTTATTCCCATTTGGAGAACCACAACCTCAAAAGAATCATGAAGAAGAGCCACAAGGCTCCTCTTTAAGGGTCCGTCCACAGCACGCGTGACCTTTCAACCCGACCGGCGGAAGCGAGGTAGGACGAGGTTGAACTCGCCGGATATTAATTGTCTCGTTTAATTACACCTGAGTAATTAAAGGGGGAGCTGCTCAAATCCCTGTTGCTAACTCTTCATTAACGGACGCAACTCTCAAAGTCAACGGGGCCCCTTCTCAAGGATACCAGCCCCCTCCGCACCTACATGTACACACACACACACACACACACGCTCACAAATCGGTAGTTAATGGACAGAGACAAAGCTGCAGTCAGCACCTTTGTGATGACTGGGTGTGTGTGTGTGTGCTGACAAAGCAAGCATGTGCTGAGAAGGGGGAGTAGAGCTGGTGAAGACCCCCGCTAGTAATAAACACCTGAAGATAAATGGCTTCTTTATCCCAAGCCACCCACCGTTTCACCAAAAAAGATCAACTCTACATGCTGTACATGCTTCTGTAACTTGTGTATAGTTGGTGCCCCCTTTTTTCTAGACACGTCTCTCACTTTTTTAAGCACCATTATGCAAAAACACACTGCAAAGAAGCTCTCTTATGACAATAGTGGCTCTTAAATGTAGTCTCCTTAACAAGAGCGCACACACCCCGGGCGTTCCACTGTTTGGTTGTTCTGACCCCAAAAAGTCATTTTGGGATGATTGTTGTGGCTTCAGCTTCAGCTTCGGCTCCATTCAAGCGATTCCCGTTCAGCGCCGGACCCGTCGAGCCTCCGATTTTCCCGCGGCGTCACCAAGGGACGCACGTCGGCGCGGCGAGATAACGGACCCGACCCCGCCGCGTTATCGCCCGCCTCCCTTCCGCTAATCGGCTTTCGGCGTGGCGCGAATAAAGTTTTAGGGCCTTTCTCCCCCCTCCTCCCACTCCTCCCTCCCGCCTGGATGAGGGGCTTGCCTGCTTAGTTAACAGAATGCAAATGGCAGGCAGTCAAGGTTAATTTACTTAGTGCCAAGTCTGGGAGCGTCGCCCCGTCGCTGGCTCGAAACGCTTCTCGTCTGTCAGATTTTGTTCTATTATGTACTGTTTAAAAGGGAAAAAGAATAAATCCTTCTGCCTCAAAACGTTGCTGTTTTGTTTTGAGGATGACTGACGGTAAGTGGGAAACAAAAGCGCAGCACGACGTGTTTTTTTCCACCAAATTATTTATATGCGGCTTCTATACTTTTGAAGATTAATTTCGTTTTCCATATTATTATCATCATCATCATCCCCGACTCTGCCTGGGAAGAGGGGCCAAGGAGCGCCCTGATTAAGACACGTAAAGAGTTTTGTGTAATTGTGGAAGCGCCAGAAACGCAGACTGCTCATCAGCACTCATGAATATGCAAAATATATTCATAGGGTTCGGATATTATGTAAAAAAAAAAACAAAAAAAAACGCAGTATCTCTTCGGGTAAAGGTTAATGACTCAATGAGGGAATCCAGCCGTGACCTTCCGGCGTCTCCTCGAGTGAATCCTCCTGACCTTTGCCGACGAGTGCTGCTATCTCCGTCCTGCATTCGCTCTCCTTTTCAAGCCTGCTTCATGCTCATCAGCTCCACTTCCAGACAGACAGAAAGGGCCACTTACCTTACTAATTCTGTCTATGCTAAATGTGTGGTTCGTGGAAGCAATGGAAGAAGCCTGACCGTTCCACTAAAATATTTCTTGGGTTCACTGGACTCACTTCTATGAATTCTTCTTGAATTTCATCTCCCATTGTTCTTGCTTGTTGACTTGGCTGATGAGCGTCATTCCACTTTCAGATTTACAGCTTTTAAAAAATTTGTCACATACGTAGTTATGCAGGTATAACATTACATTTACATTTATGTCACTCTTATCCAGAGCGATGTCCAGTTCCCAATTATAGGGGAAGTCTCCGTAAAGCATTTAAGGGTCTTTGTTCAGGGACCCAATGGTTCTACTGCTGGAGGAAGGATTTGAATCCCCGACCTTAAAAAACGAGTGTTTATTTGTCATAGTGAACTCACCACAGCACAGGACACGACAAAATGTGACCTCTGCCTTTGACGCATCTGTGAAGGAGCTGTGGGCAGCTTTTGGCAGCGCCCCGAGAGCAGTGCTTGTGTACTTTTAATGTTCCTGGACTTGAACCGGTAACCCTCCGATCACAGAGCCAAATCCCTAACCGTTGTGCTACCACCTTCTTGGCCCAGAAGTGAACATCCTACCAACAGACCACAACTAGTACCAGTGACATGTCCTGTGAATGTACCTAGTAGAAAGTAGGGAGTAGAAATGAACAGATGAAGGCAAAGAAACCTTACAAGAAACTAAACCTAAAGAATAAAAATATATCGAAAATGCGTTTCCTAAATACAGATTCAAATGATAAACAGTGTCTCTGTCCATGTGCGTATTATGTTTAGTGTGCCTTAGTTACATTAGGAAATGGACATCTGAGTCTTGACTGGCAGGTGGGAGACGGACAGGAAAAGTTGGCATGTGTTGTAAAAAGACAAAGACAAGATCCTAAACCGACATAGGCAGCAATAATAATAGTCATTATCTGAACAGCTTAATCCCAACTGGGGTCACGGGGGACCCGGAGCCTATCCTGGGAACTTGTGGGCACAGGCAGGGGAACGACCCTGGGCAGGCACTAACACACCACAGGGCACACACATTCACACCTTACGGAGGCCAATTTAGAGTCACCAATTAACCTATATTGCATGTCTTTGGACTGTGGGAGGAAACCAGAGCGCCCGAAGCAAACACGGGGAGAGCATGCAAACTCTACGGCCGTCCCCGGGGATTGAACCCAGGACCTTCATGCTGTGAGGCGGCAGCGCTAACCACTGCGCCACCGTGCCGCTCCACAATAATAATAGTGACACAAAATTTATTAAATAGGCATGTGTCGGTGCACTGACAAGGACAATCCCAAACTCAAGGTCAACAAACAATGGCAATGATCAAGACTGCAGCACGCAGGATCGTTAAAGGTGAGGCAAGAGAGTGTGGTCAAAAACAGCAAACGTTACACAATGATAGTATTTGAGCTAAGAAGGCGTGAAAGACAACTTGGCTGCCAATACTTTACAATGGAGTGACAAACACACAGTTCTTATACACTGAGCAGAACGGAGCTTCCCTAGAGGCAAAAAGGGTGTATGGAAAACAAGGTCTTCACACACTTGGAGGATTACGAGGGTTAAGTGAGGAAGCTCTCACCTTGCCTGATCTCTTGTTGGAATTTAAAGTAACCAAGCAATCAGCAGCGTTGAGGAACCTGTTGAAACTGACTGACCTTGAACCGGGGCAGTTGGTGGCGTACCGGTAGGGTGTTCACCCCGTGATCAGAAGGTCGCAGGTTCGGATCCAGGGCCGGTAAAGTTACCCCTGAGGTACCTGTGAGCAAGGTACCGTCCCCAAGCACTGCTCCCCGGGTGCTTGTTAGCTGCCTACTGCTCCTTCACGAATGGGTTAAATGCAGAGGTCACATTTTGATGTGGTGTGCTGTGGTGTGTTCACAATGATAATCACTCACTCTCACAAGATAGCAGATATCCTGTCAATACACTTACAAAGAAAGAGCTGTGTATAACAAACTGTGATGTTTGCTGATGTTGCTACACCACTTAAATTTGCAATTAAAATACATGCATGGTTAAGAGACCCATTGTTCTAGATGGCAAGATGGTGGAGATGGTTGAGGGAAGTTGATGGATGCATACAAACCACGCTTTAAGCAATGCTTTTAAGCTACGCGTGCATTTCCCAGCTCTCTCTCGAGGAAGCTGCAAATCCCGATGGGAAAAGCCAGCCTGAACGTCAGCCTGTCGCTACAACGACACTTGCTGGAGATCTTCAAGCGTCTGAATAAATTGACAGAGCAGCGAGGAACTTGCTCGTGGACTTCAGCTTCTCCTTCCTGGTTCTCCTGGCGAGGTCACTCCCAGACGCAACCAGCTTGGTTTTTATCTGAAATCACAATGCCGCTGTGAGTTCCTCAAGGCTTTTAATAAGCTGGCGTTGGCGCAGGGTGGGGTGGGCTTGGGGGGAGGTATGGAGTGTGTGATGTTATGTTTAACAGCTGTTGAGGAGACATGATTAGTGTTTTTTTTTTTTTTAAAAGCCTCATCTTTTAGTAAAGCGTTCCCAGCCATCCTGCAATTCCCAGGGTGCCACATTATTTTGGCTTCGTCTGTCGAACACGGGACGGGTGTTTCTTTATAATGAATGTACACAGTCAGCTGCACCTTCTCGTCCCCGCTCGCCTGCCACTGCTGGAGTTGCTGCAAAAAATATTTTCATCGTCCTCCAAATTGTAGATGGGGATGGACAGTCCGCGTCCTGGGAATTGTTAGCCTCCTTTGCTTGCCACTTCCCAAGTGGGCCATCAACATGCATATTTTTGTAGTAAGGGAAACGCTGGACTTTAATGGCCTTGCGCTTGTTTTGAAACTGCAGAGGAGACTCTGGTCATTTTGCATGCTCTTCACCAACTATTCTCATGGTGATCTACCCTGTTTGCACAAGCATAAATACTGCATACAGTCGACTATGAGGAATTCAATATGGCATGTGTGCTAAATATTCATTTTGGGCATCTCTGAAAGTAGGCGGCACAGTAAATAAAAGCTTTTTCATTAAGCTAAATAAACCAAATAACTTTCCTAAACTTCAGGTTGGAAAGTTAAATAAAGAGCGTTGGGTAATTGCGCCCTGTTTCCCATTTGTTCTCTTTTTTCTCGTCGAGTCAGGCACAACCTCCTAACCTGCATGGCTAGTCGAGTCTTTTTTTGGGTCTCAAAGGCTATACCAACTGCCACCCGCTTCTGGCAGCTGTTCAAAGATCAAATACTCAAGCTGAGTTTACAGAGTAATTTGTGCAAGCTCTCTGAAGATGATCCCTCTCTTATCTCTTCTTCAGCCTCCAGCAATCACACGTTTGCTCCAGGAAATGCCTATATTAGAGTTATAACGGCAGTTTGCATGCTTTTTGTTGATAACATTTGGGTCTGGTTTTTATCTGGGAGACAAGTTAAATTCTGCCTTCTTTCTGTTTTATAGATAAACGCCTCCATTCCAACCCAGACTGTTATTTTAGGTAGAATTTATAGAAGATAAAAAATGTATATTGTGCCTCAATTAACTAATTATTACCTAAATGACTTATAATTTTGATTATGTCACAGTACATTTGATGTTCAATAGAGGACGCTGCCTGTTAAGTGGAGTAATATCCGTGGCTGGGAAGATGTTCGTTTTTTCACGTCTTTCCATCCCCTCTCCTACGACGGCTTTGCATTCATCACTGTCAGGTAATTAAACGGCGAACTTCCTTGCGAAGTGAAGCGGATTCTCAACTTTAGCCTCATCTTTTTTAATAACGGTGAAAGGTTGTGGTGTCAGCTCATCCGTCCTAGTTCTTCCAGGCTTCGGAAAACCAGCTCAAGGTTGCGGCGTGCGATGCGTCTCAAGAGCTGTGTAAATAAATCGCTTTGAAAGTGAGACCTCGGCTTCCTCGCGTTGAAAGCGCAGACCTTGTAGCTGTTAGTCATGTGTTTGCAGCGGAGGGAGGCCGGGTGGGAGTGTGTTGGGCTGAAGCGGGGTGTATTCAGGACGGTTCACCAGGTCTCCATGCATCTCTGAGTCTATAAATTAATTAGCCAATGTGAACAAAAGCAGGAAATTATCTCCTCCTCGGTATCTTTTTGTCGGAGTTGACGGGTCTCGCATGCTAAAATCTGGAACTAATGGGTTTTCCTGGTTTCTTTTTTAGTCAAATCAATGCTCATTACTCTGGTGGCATTGCATATGCTGTTTGCCGTCGAGCTCAGAATCGTCTGCGCTTTTTAAACAAATATTAAAGGAATGCGAAATGAAACGGAGAGGTGGAGAACGTTACTGTGCATGGAGCGTATTTCTTTCATGCCTCTTTTCATCCACTGCACGGTTTCAGTTTAATATTCATGAACTGTGAAAAATTCTCTGGGAAAACACGTCAGAAACGATTGTTCTGATATTACAACAACGTCTTCCCAACTCCTTGAGGTCTTCGTCTGTGTTTTCTTAGTGGCCTCATGTTAAATAATGACCTTGCGTGAAATATGATCAAACGGAAATCGTTGCTGACGAGGTCTGCCATTTTTTTTCTTCTCAGCACTTTCCGAATGGCACAGCATTGATGCCCATTAGCCCTAAGCTGTTGACATATGTCTTGTAGATGCCTTTACAATGGACCTTTAATGGACGCTACATGCTCAGTGGGCGTATTAGCTGGAAGTGGCGGGCCGTGTCTCTAAGTGGAGCATTGCGTTTCCGACGGTAACGCTACGGCTTTACCGAGGGGGGCTCCCAGTTCATGAATTAGTGATTGGCATGTTTGCCGGGACATAATCGGGATGAATGCTGGAGTAAGTGATCTCTGGGCCTGGGGGAGGCTCTTTCTGCCGCTGCTCGGAGAGAGCACTCACTCCTCGACGCTTCAGTGGCACTCGTAGTTCTCCTAATGGAGCAACCTGGAGATGCCTCCGGAGTCTGGGATGCAGAAGGTTGCCAAGACAAATTCCTAGTTCTGTACCTCTAGGTGTGCATGGTCAGTTCTGGACTGTGAATTTGATGTAATCATGGTCACGTTAGCAGTGGAGATGCTAGTGGCGACCTATGAGGGCACTCACTTAGGAAGCAATAGTTAGGGGTTCAAGTCTGGCTCTACCTTACGTCCAGCACTACCACCACTGAGACCCTCAAACATAAGTTGGGGCAGTTGGTGCCGTAACGGTAGGGTGATCGCCCGCGATCAGAAGGTCGCAGGTTCGAATCCAAGGCCGGTAAAGTTACCACTGAGGTACTCATGAGCAAGGTACCTGTTTTGGTGCACTGTGTGCTGTGCTGTGGTGTGTTCACAATGACAAATAATCACTCACACTTATAAGTTGCTCCAAAGAGTCCCAATAATTAGGAAATGGAAGTCACTCCGGATAAGCAAGACTTCAGTTTCTGGTCCCTGTGATTAGGAAATGGCAATTCATTGGAAATCAACCAACATTCAGAACCTCTAATCCAGCGTTTCTCAATCCCAGTCCTCACGGACCACCGCTCTGCACAGATTCGACTTTCCCGACCCACAGCACAGCTGATGCTACCGAGTAGCTAATTAGCAACGCAGGACCAGCGTGCGACAGTGCAGGAAATACCGAATATGTGCAGAGCGGTGGGTCGCGAGGACTGGGATTGAGAAACGCTGCTCTAATCGACTTAGTCTTGCCCATGACGAGTATTTCAGTTGACACTTATCCCGGCTTGAATAGTTGAGCGTATTTACAGGACAAACCTAGCCAGTAAAGCATTTGATATTGATTTGAGACCATATCACCCAGCCCTACTCTGTATAAGAGTATCTGCTGAATGCCATCAGTGTAGATGTTTTAAGAGTTGGTGTTAGCTGTGTTTTTCTTGTTGTGAACATAGCAAAGTGTCAACTTACCTGAGGACGGATGGTGTGATGTACATCTGGAGCTTTGTAGCACCTTTTATTTCAAGTACCACAAAGACTGATATATCCCTACAGAGTTAGCAGTGAAGATTGTGGTGTTTGTGGTGGGAGACTCGGTTACAGGCTAAGGGCCTGTTTGCACGTTTGCGGATATTTTCATAAGCGCATATTTTTTTATACATTTGGACCTTTCGTTTACACGTAAATAGAGTTTAGCTTGTCTTGTTGGACACAGAACCAGGAAAAGAACTTACCTAGATAAACGTTAATGGCTCTGAATTTAAGTTGGTAATTGATATGCTAATGCCTAATCAATTAGGGGCCGGGATGTTAGAGCCATTTTGTGTGTATGAATGTGTGAATATTTAGGTTTAATGTTTGTAGCTGTTTGCAATAGAAAGTAGAGAAATATTTCTGGAACCTTCCATAACTTTCCATGTACAATGTTACGTAATAGAATTATATTACCGCGTCACGTTAAATGTACCAGTATGTAACAGTAGAAGTAATACGTGCCTTATGTGTCGTAATTTGAGGTATATATAAGATATAAGAACGTAAAAGAACTAGTTTCACATTGAATGTGATAGAGCTGATAGCTCAGGAGCGTTACAGTTTTTTGACCGTCACGTAACGCCACGTAAAGTATCTTTGTAGTCTTAGGGTTTCATTTCTTGCTTGTAAAACTTTGAATTGTAGTAAAGAAAAGACGACGAAAGACAACTCAAGACTCAAGACAACTCAAGACTCAAGACTCTTTTTTGGTACGTGTCGCATACAAAGACAACTCTAGAGCTCTCAGCAAATGAGACGGCGTTGCGCTGCTCTCACAGCCACCTCAAACGCCCTACAAATTGAAGATTTTTCTAAATGCAGGATTCTGTGGTTATGAGAAAACACAGATTCTTAAATGATGTGTTTAAGTTCTATTGTGCGCGTGTCTTAAATACCTTAAATTCCTTACAAGGGACTCTGGTAACCTACCGTATCGTGATCTACGCTAGGCATGTCGCCTGCTATTCACTGACGGAAAAAATCATGACGCAGACAATTCGTAAAGATTCAAGTTTGGAATCATTTTGTGTTCTAGTGTGTGCAGAGATTTTTTTTAACCTAATGCTGTGTAATTGAATTGAAAAAAATGAACGTCTAAAAGAAATATGCGTTTATAAAAAATATCCGCATACGTGTAAACAGGCCCTAAGAAGTCATGGGTTTGAGTGTGGCTCTACCCTACCTCTAGCACTTCCACCATTGGGCCCCTGAGCATGACCTTTAACCCCCAAGTTGCTCAGGAAGTCACTCTGGATAAGAGCACCTGCTCTTCATGTAATTGATGTAATTAGTTGGAGGAGTGCATTAGCTCGGCTGCAGTATTTTCCTAATCATTAACAGACTAAGACATCACCTTACCTGTTGGCCGTTTGGAGGAAGCACATGGTGTGATCTACATCTGGGGCTTTGCAGCACCTCTTCATTCTCCACATATCAGGAAGGCAGATGTGTCCCTAAAAATGGTACACTATAAAAATGATCAATTAGCAGTGTTAACATACACACAACTTGAGTTTCTCAGACGGTTTATGAAATGAAATAATCATCTGTAGATGATTAACTGAAAGCTGGAAGTGCTGTTATATTTAAGAGTGAATGTGTTTATACGCCAGCTACACTGTGAAAAAAATCCATCTGGATCAACTTAGAAAACTTTTGCAACAGTTTAATTGCTGCCTTAACCCTCCTGTTATGTTGCAGCTCAAATTGACCCTGTTTTAAATGTAAAAAATCGAAATAAAATAGTTACAAGTATTTTTTCAGTATGAAACGTCTTGTGCCTGGCTTAATAAGGGTAATCAACATATAAAATAAAAATGGTTTATTTCACACATGTGCAACACCCCCCTGCAGGTTTATATTACATAGATACTGTTCGGGTAGATTTGAATTCAAAATAATCAGTGTAAAACTGATATGTTTTATATGTAGGTCTTTCTAATGTACATTTAAAAAAGTTTTAAAATGCACTTTATTTATGAAAAACGAGTGAATTATCCTCATTAAACGTAAATAACACCATTACACCAAATGGTTAGCAATGGAGTTAATAATGAGATATAAACAATGTTTATTGGGATCTTTTGGTTTCCAACACTTTTGGATAATTAAATATGCCTTGGGTCAAATTCACCAGGAACATGACTGAGTGATTATTTGTCATGGTGAACAAAGCACAGCACAGCACACAGTACACCACAACGGAATGTGACCTCTACATTTAACCCATCCGTGAAGGAGCAGCGGGCAGCTGTGGGCAGAAGCGCCCGGGGAGCAGTGTTTGGGGACGGTACCTTGCACATGAGTACCTCAGTGGTAACTTTACCGGCTCTGGATTCGAATCTGCGACCTTCTGATCACGGGGCGAACACCCTACCTTTACGCCACCAATTGCCCATGAGCATCAATGGTGTTGCTGAGAAACGAACATAACAGAAGGGTTAAAGTTTCGGGTGAAATCAAATTAGATTTACTACTAATGTCAACTCCTTATTGTAAATCTACTTTTAGCTTTGTATTGATTTCTGAAAAATTCCCATTTGATGTTTCAATTAGAGCTTTACGTTGTACATGAGCGTTATGTCTAATTCAGCTGTAAGATGTTGTGCCTTATTGTAAATAAATGAAGTACGCTGACAGGACTTGCTGATTAAATCCCTTTTTACAGTGCATAGGGCTCTGATCATTTCCCAAACGCGGTAAATATGCGTGCGATACGCTGCATTGCGGGACGATATTTCTGGCTTTTCGTTCACGTTAAGTAAGGTAGATATGATTAGGCACCATCTGTTGATGAGCCGGGCTTATTTTTCACATCGTCGCACCCCCTGCCACTTACGCTTTCTTATTTCAGCCACGCTGTCATTTCTCGTGTCTCCTCACTTTCTTACTTCCTCTTTGCCGTCGCCATCGTTGGCCGCCTCGCGCGTTCTCAGCACGCTGCATCTGTTGTCGCTCTCTCACCCATAGTGAAGTGTCACCTCACATGCTTGTTTCTGCCGAGGGTTTAGTTATTCCTTTCTTTTTTCCTCGTTTTTAAGAGCCTCAGCGTTCCCATTGGCTGTCACCGCTGGATAAAGGCCAATATATCAAAGCGGAGAAGGTGTCTCGGAGAAGTTTTGGAGGAGGCAGAGTTGACGGAAAAAGGAAAAAGAAAGGGGGCTCTAATGAAACGCTTCTGTCACCTTCGATCCTGATCAGCGTTAAAGCCATTAATTAATTCATGTCGCGATCGCAAAGCATTCGATTTTCACCTCCATCGAGGGAAGGATCAGTTGTCTTCCATCAATCCGCCGCTGGCACCGAGAACAGCGTTGGGATTTGCCATCCGAACTTGAGGTGTGCCGTTCCCTTCTCGCGGAGACGTGCCGTGTGTACCCACGCGTGGTCCCGGATTCGGGACGAAGGGAGGAGACGTGGAAGTGAATCTCTTCCTCATCGAGAGTCAGTCACTCTGCTTCAACTTCAGCCCGGTTAACATGCTCCAGGCACTTCTTAATTGCGATGCGAGTCGGCTTTCTTTCAACGCAGACAGCAACTTGTGTTGATGAACCCACGGGCCTAAAGCGGCGGTGACTGGAGGAAGTACTTCGTTTAGGGCTTCAATTAATCACTCAGGATTACAGCCAGTGTGGAAAAGTTTAAGAATGCTTTCGGAATGTTCAATCGCAAAGACTTTTGGACTGATTGCTGATTGATGCAAGCCAAACAGCATGTAGCAGACACTCTTATCCACAGCAACTTCCTTTCTCTAATTACAGCCACAGTTTCCTTGGAGCTGAGGGGGGCAGTGGTGGTCGTTCCGGCAGTAGGATAGAGTTGGATTTCAACCTTCAACCTCTTGATCTGTTGGTGACTAGCTCATCACTAGTTCACCAGTGTGGGTTTGAAATACCATTTAAAAATAATATTTTTTACAATTCTGTTATCTCTTTAATGTCTTGTATTCCTCCATAAATAATCCAGATCTATCCTCTTTTTCTGATACAAACCAATTTTCGGCTAAATCTACACATTTGCCTGTTTATTTTTGTATTTGCACACTAGTGGTATAAATCACAGGTTTCATCGCAATACAATGTTGTATCAGTTCAGTGGTCAGCGATCCAACATTTGCCGATATAACACTGCTGCGATATGACATAAAATAGACCTCCTGCTCAGTATAAAATCACCTTTCACAATATGTACAATTTCTGATCAATATTTTCATTTTGAAAGTGAAAGTGAGTGATTATTTGTCATTGTGAACACACCACAGCACACAGTGTACCACAACAAAATGTGATGCAAGTCAGCATTTGACCTTCCATGAAGGAGCACAGGGCAGCGTCCGAGGAGCAGTGCTTGGAGACGGTACCTTACTGCTGAGCAGAGATGGGCCGATACCACCTTTTTATGTCCGATACCGATATCGATATTGATATTGTAAATGTGGATATCTGCTGATACCGAGACAAATCCGATACAGTCACAGTCTTTTTCACAGTTTTTCTACTGTTCTTTGTTTGTTTGCACTGAAAATAACCTGGAGCCACGTCGTCTCGTCTCTCTATGTATCTGTACAGTATATAGCAGAGATGACAATAAAGTTGACTTTGACTTTGACTTTGACTTTGACTTTTTAAACATAAAATAATGCTTTAAAATGTCTGAATACTTGACTGAGATTATTGTTATGCTTAAGGAAATGCTTGATTTAAATACTGTTTTCCTACTAGAACAATGTAATAATTACACACACGTATATGCTAAATTATTTGTTCTCAAAAATTGTTCATTTAGACATATAAATATTTCTTCTTTAACACTATAACATTATAAAATTGAAAAAAATTTGATCAATTGAAAATGAAATACTGAAGATTGTCATTTTGAACCAATTTGGCCAAGAAAATGAGCTGCTTTTTCAGAGAACTACATTTCCCACAATCCTTTGGGCGCGCCCTGGAGCTGCGTCACAATGGAGTGCTGGGTGCGCGTTCCAGAATAAACGATGGAAAATCTATGGGAATATCTAAATAAACGGCAGAATTGTGAGTAGAACGCTGGTTGTTGTGGTTATTTATCAGCTAAAATATGGTTTGTGTCTGTAATAAAGGCGACATTTTGACTGAACTGGATCGTTTTAGCGAGTGATGGCGCTCATGCGTGTGGTCAGAGGGTCTTGTCTTGATGGCGCCACTGAAAACGTTGTGTGTCACTATTGAGCGTCCGTGTGAAATACAAGTGGAGCTGCTCTAGTGAGTAGAATGATTAAACGAAGCTTCGATTCTAGAAAAATTGCATCGACCATTTTTTGTAATAGAATTATTGGAGTTATTGGAACAATGGTTTCAGCTCTACTTTACCGCAGTGCCACTTCCCATGCGTAACGAATTAAGCGTGCTCGCATTTACAGATCGGCTCCACACAACGCCCCAATACCACCGATACCCGATCCAGCCGCTTGAGCCGTTATCAGACCGATACCGATCCACATATCGGATCGGTTACATCTCTACTCCTGAGTACCTCCATGAGTGGTAACTTTACCGGTCCGGGATTCAAACCAGCGACTTTTCCGATCACGTTATCCGTTACACTACCAACTGCCTCCATTTGGATCAATGCTATAGGCTTTTGGTAAATGAATCAGTGAGTCAGGAATCTGAAGATGATTAAAGCTAAAAATTTGGTAGGTTTGGCTTTTTTTAAAAACCTACGACAACTACACTGCCCCATGTCGGTCAACAAACGGACATCCCTGCGGAACACGTTGACGTTTCACAACAGCTACTCTTCCTGAACCCGTCCTTCTCTCTGTCATCAGTGGGATAATTAAAATGATCCCCTGTCAAAGGCCCTTCAGGACAAAAAAAATAATAATAATAAAACCCAGAAGCGGGTGCCGGGGCCAACGCTAACCCCACCTCTGGACCCAGATGATGGATGGAAGCCCGTCGTCACTTCAATGGAATTGCATTTCTGCCCTTTTTTCTCTTTTTTTGGACGTTATCTAATAATGGATTGGCCATGCATATATGCGAGGAATTACTTATGCTTGGCTAAGTGAATTAGCCCAGAACTATTGCCATCTGGCTCATGAAAATGAGAGAGAGAGAGAGAGAGAGAGGGAGGGAGGGGAGTTCGAGAACAACTCGCCTCTGAAATTTGCATATCTCCCCCATCCTTTTTTTTTTTTTGTCCGCCGTTGTCAGCCATGACAAAAGTTACTGACTACCCACACATAATGTTGTGTAATTTGTGCCTTTCTTTGGAGAGAAGAGCGACGGTTTTTATTTGTTCTGATCGTGGAATAAAAGGGAACACGGCCTCCTGACAGCGGATTCCCTGGTGTGCTTAATGAATTCAGTGCCTTATGCTCTCCTTGCTTATCAGTGTAATTTGATTAGTGACCTGTTCAGTTTGAATGTGGCCAGTGTTGGGGAGGGCTAACTACAAGTAGAGACACTGCTAACTAAACTGCGTTTCTCAGTAGCTTATCGGGAGTTGAGCTATAGTGTGGCAAAACGCTACGTTACGTTATCAAAGTCTCGATAAAAGCCATCGTGAACACTGCACAGCACGCACTGCACCACAGTGAAATGTGAGCTCTGCATGTGACCCATCGGTGAAGCAGCAGGGGGCAACTGACATGTCTTGGGAACGGTATCTTGCTCATGAGTACCTCAGTGGTACCTTTACCGGTCCTGGGATTTAAACCGGATTTAGACCTTCCGATCACGGGGCGAACACACTAACCGTTACGCTACCAACTGCCCCAAAACTGCTCTGTTTCCAGAGATGAGCAGGAAACTAGCAGTTGTTTCGGAGTTGGAGTTAAATTGGCAAAGGTGACATCTGATAGGTCGTGAAATATGCTTTATTAAATATATTCTTCCCTACACAATTGTTTGAAACCATTCGTTGATCATATTCCACGCAGGATTTCTGTGTATCGCATTTCTTTTTATATTCCATCAGGGTGGAATTCTGAACCCAATCCACTCTTTTCCCACAAGTTAAATTTTGTTACATGAAGTATAGATCCTCATCTTGGCAGAAGTGTCCTCCGATGTGAATTAGCGCTACTTTCTCTCTTGTGGTACGGCTAACTGCTATATTACTATAAAAACTAGCTATGCTGTAGCTTAGACACTTTTCATTTGAAAGCGATTATTTGTCATTGTGAACGCAGCACGGCACAGCACACAGTGCACCACAACCAAATGTGACCTCTGCATTTGACCCATCGGTGAAGGAGCAGTGGGCAGCTAACATGGGCAGTGCTTTGGAACAGTACCTTGCCCATGAATACCTCAGTGGTACCTTAACCGGTCCTGGGATTTGAATCAGCGACCTTCCGATCACAGTGTGAACGCCTTAACCGTTCCGCGGCCGCCACCCCCATCAGAAGTAGCTTGTGGCCTGAAAAGCTGCAGTTTAAGAAAAGTAACACTCAATGTGCCAGATCTTCTTCCTTATGAGTCTGTCAGGGCTCCGAGAAACTGGTCTGAGTCTGTCGAAACACACACACACACACACACACTCCCCACATACACACCCCTTGCTTGCCACCTTTGCCCCTCTCTGTCATGTTGGCAGACAGTAGAGAAGCGAAGTGATTAATGACCAAACTCCTGGTGCTCATTGTCCGTCGCCCGCCTCCCTGTCACATTAGCGCCGTGAGGCCGCCGACATTTGGAAGGGGTGGAGCGAAGGGCCCCTAGGGGCCCCAAAGTAGCCATATCCTCGCCCTCGCGCTCACCCTCGGCCTTGCAGGAAGCCCCCGACGCTCTGGCCGCCTGCGATTAGTCCCTCTTTTAAACAGGAAAGATGAAATGTGTATTAGGAGACAGCAGTGCCCTGCAGGAAACGGCGAGGTCGTGGAAAGTCTTTGTCTGTTTGCTCTCCCATTGTTATATTAGACTTTTTTGGAATCTGCTTTATATTTTTTATTACAGTCCTTGATAGTGATTTAAAAAAAAAATCCTCGTGGAACCGATCAGACGAGTTGGGTTTTAATCCTCGTTAACTTGTTAAACGTTGAAATTTTTTTCGAACGCTGTTCTTTGTGAAGACTTAAGGGCCATTTTCTGTTACACTTAGACTAGAGGATCTTGATTGGCAGTGAGTTTTACTCCAAGACTAGTGGGAGTGCCGCTCACGCTGTCTCACTAGCCTCGAACTCCGAAGATTCTTTGCCCGCGACACGTATCCAAAATAAAAGTGTCTAGAATCCAGTCTTTTCTTTTGATGTCTTTATCTTTACTACAGCGTAGACTTTTACCAGCAAAAGATGAATTCTTAGGACTACAAAGAGACGGTCAAAAGACTGTAACGCTCCTGAGTTCTTGGCTTCAACTCACTGTCTGCTGTCGGGGTGTTGGTGGCCTAGTGGTACAACACTCACCTTGAGACCCAGAGGTTGTGGGTTCGAATCCGACCCCTGGCGTTACCAACATTGGGTCCCTGAGCAAGACCCTTAACACTAAGTTGCTCTCAGGGGAACTGCCCGTGAAATTAGGAAATGTAAGTCGCTCTGGATAAGCGCGTCTGCTAAATGCTGTAAATGTAGATGAGTGATAACAAATCTTCAGCGTTGATTAGCTACTACTCGTTTGACATAGAGCCAAAATGAAGCAGCAAGTCGAGAGCAAATGGCACAGAGAGAAGCCACAGTAGCGCACCTTGTAAATACTTAATATCAGTGATGGTCAAAATGTATCTTCTTTATGTATATTTCAGGAACCAATCAGATTACGACGCGTAAGGCAACTACGTATTACTACTGTTGTTACGTACTGGTACATTTAATGTGTATACGTATTAATATGACTCTGTTACGTAACGCTGTGTAGAAAGTTCACATGGAAAGTTCCAGAAACATTCAAATTAGCATTATAGCTCTACGTTCTACTACAAATAGTTATGAAATATTAAATCCAAACATTCATGCAACACAAAATGGCTCTAATAACTAGACTAATCCACGTTCAAGAAACCCGCCCTTTATAAAAGTACTCGGTTTATTAATAGGAAATGAGGAACTGGGCCCGCCAGCCTTCCCAGCAGAGCTTTTCTCGGGCAATCGTAGGGAGCTTCATCACGGTTTAAACGGCGAAAATGAACTGCTGGCATTCTAAATCTGAGAGGGGGGGAAATAATTAGCGGCGCCAGGACACGCCGAAAAAAGAAAAAAGGACTAGTGGAGATATTAAAATCTCATCATGTTCCCAGATGAGTTTGCGCAAGTCGAAGACATTTGCGCGCTCGTAAAAGAGAGGGATATTTCGGCGAAGGGGAAATAACTTCTGTGGGCAGAACAATGTGAAGCTGACCCGACCCTGACCCGCTTTGGTGTTCCTTCATAGAAACCTCGGCTCAGCAAGAGGAGCATTGTTGAAACGGAGACACACAAAGCATCTTAAATATTACAAACCCTCTCTCTCTCTCACACACACACACACACACCAGCACTTGTCTGTAACCCCACTTTATTAAACATATTCTACACTCCACACCGAACTACAAGCTGGTTCGTTTATCATATTCCATGCAGTGTTCTGTATATCACATATCTTTTTATATTCCTTCAGAGTGCAATTCTCAACCCACTCCGGTCTTCAGTTTCCATGCTTCAGTTTTCCCCACGAGCTACCGATCCTCACACGTCTGTTGATGTAACACAAGGGCCTACACGTGGTTTTCAGAACGTATATAATTACCATATTTCTCCATATTCCATGTTCCTGCCCCTCATTAAGCTCTTATTCCCACCAGAGATGGAACTTGTGGAGCTTAACGCTTCATTATAAAAGCAGAATTTCAGCTAATGTTAATGCTCTCTCAGTAAATGAAAGTTGCACATTTCCCTGACAAACATTAACGCTAATTCTTTTTTCATTTTTCTTGTCGAAGCACAAATTGTCTTGTTCAAAATGCCGACGAAAGTGTTGCGGCGTTTTAATGATGGAACTGTAAGCGATTTGTGTTTCTCTTCTCTTGATAATGCAGCGCTGGAAATTGATTACAGCAACTGATCTTACTAAATAAGGATACGCTGATGTACATTAATTACAAAAAATGTATATATATATTTATAAAACAGGCAGAATTAATAGTAGAAAAAAAACTAGTAAAATTATAACATAAATACATGTTGTAACTACAATAATAACAGCCATTTAACAAATCTAACATTCGTTATCTGAACCGCTTAATCCCAAACGGGGTCGTGGGAGTGGCGGAGTCTCTTCCAGGAGCTTACTGGGGACAAGGTGGGGACTAACCCTGGGCAGGCGCCAACACACCGTAGGGCACACACACTCACATACTCACCGTCATATTTACACGTTACGGGGCCTATTTAGAGTCACCAATTAGCCTGTGGACTGTGGGAGGAAACCGGAGCACCCGGAGGAAACCCACACAAACATGGGAAGAGCATGCAAACTCCACACAGAAAGACCCTACGGCCGTTCCCGGGGTTCGGACCTTCTCGCCGCAAAGCGGCAGCGCTAACCACTGCGCCACCGTGCCGCCCCAAATCTAACAAAATGAGCAAACGAACTTATATATAAATGAACTTATAAACAATTTTGCATCACTGCAGTTCATCCAGTTTTGTGCTTTGTGTTATTTGTATGTTATTTAGAGGAGAAATAATTTGATCTTTAGCCTGTTTTCACACGACAGTCAACACGTGCCACCTCACCTCATTTCCACCCGCACTCGTCTTTTCCTTGCTTTCATCATCCCTCAGTCTCTCCCCATTCACTTCAATGCATTTTAATCAAAGTCTTTCTATTCGGCCAGTTTTCACGTCACAGCTACAAAACGTGAGCGATAACATTGGCGTTTTCACACGGAAATCCATCTCTAGTTTGTATTGCTCCCGTTGTTCTGCACTACCAGTCAAAAGTTTGGACACACCTTCCCATTCAATGTTTTTTCTTTATTTTCATTACTGTTTACATTGTATATTCTCACTAAAGGCATCAAAACTGTGAATGAACTGTGTAAAGGCTATATGACCCAGAAGGAGAGTGATGGAGTGCTGCGCCACATGGCCTGGCCTCCACGGTCACCTGACCAAACCCAATCGAGATGGTTTGGGATGAGATGGACCGCAGAGTGAAGGCAAAAGGACCAACAAGTGCTCAGCATCTCTGGGAACTCCTTCATGAAGCTCATCGAGAGAATGCCAGGGGTGTGCAAAGCAGTGATCAAAGCAAAGGGTGTTTATTTTCAAGAATCTAAGATATAAAACATGTTTTCGATTATTTCACACTTTTTGTTTACTACATAATTCCATATGTGTTCATTCGTAATGCCTTCAGTGAGAATCTACAGTGTAAATATTCATAATAATAAAGAATAAAAAATTGAATGGGAAGGTTTGTCCAAACTTTTGACTGGTGGTGTACCTCTGACCTTAGTTCCGTCAAAAAGTTTGCATAACTTATTTGTAAAACATTTGATCAAAGGCTTAAAAACGATGTGCGTTACTTGATCAGTTTAGAAATGTGCATCCTCTCCATTATACATCTACACTACGGCGTGTGAATCTAGCTGTGCTGAGACGTTACTGAGATGACACAAAAACTAAAACATGAATTAAATGCTAAAAGAGGCACCAAATCTCATATTGTAGTAAATTCTTTTTTCTCTTGCTCTAGTCCTTAGTGTTTATTATAATTAATAACAGCTGTGTTGAAATTGTTCTAGTCACATCAGCATCTAGTGTTTTGATAATACCGGCTCTACTACGCCAATGTTCCTAATTTCGTGATCTGACCGTCAAAAGGGAGTGGACATTACCATTAGATTAGTGGAATCTTATTGTGTTGTGCTATAAATTCTTTTTATAAGCAGCACCAGTTGCTATTTTCATTTCCTGCCTCAAAGCTCCTCACCCGCGTGAGCTAAACACAAAATGTTCTTGTTGACTTTGCTTTTGTGCGTTATTAATTAAAAACGGGAAATTCTCTGCGAGGAAGGGCCTCTAGGTCATGTAACCGTACACCATGTCACCTTTTAATTAGTGGTTGCAGGAAGGCCTCACGGGAAAACCCGGCCTATAGGACTTCATAATACCTCCCTAATTAACTGGTTTGAACATTTCTGCTTCTTTTCGTGCAGAGGAACTTCAACCTTTTAGGGTTTTAGCACTAAACAAATGAGCAGCTTTTATATTGGTCGGAAACTATTTTATAATGTATATAACGCACACATGTATACACATCCTGGCTTTCATCATACACACACGCACACACAGTTGCGTCCTTCCACAGACCCCCATAATGACTAGATGCATATCATTTTACACCTTCATCTAAACCTCACCTTAACCTCAGGAACCAGAAGCACATCTTTCACCTCGTTTAGTCCCTCAGATAAAACAAGCACTTTCTACAAAGTCATTTCTTTTCTCAAATGTCCGCACAAACCCACAAAAAATGAATAAAAGAGATTTTAGGGGACAAAAAGGTACCCACAACGCCGTAAATACCCGCCCACACACACACACAAACTTGTACAGCTATCTTTGTGCCGACATTCCATGGACTCCCATGATGACTAGATGTATATAATTCTACACCTAATCCTAACCCTAACCTTAATATCAGTATCCAAAAGCACATCTTTTACCTCTTTTAGTTTCTCAAATAAAACATGCAACATAAAACATTTTCTATAAAGTCATTTCTCCTCATGGAGACCTCTCAAATGTCCCCACAAAGTAAAAAAACAAATAAATGTGATTTTAGGGGACAAAACGGCCCAAAAAGGTCCACACAACACATAAAAACATGATATACACACACACAACGCACACACACACACACACACATACACACGCACACACACACATACACACACATATACCGGTACATGGTCCATTTTGGAAAAAGAAAAATATATATTTGACACCTTTATATTACTGCATTATAGCATTGTTTCTTACATACTTTTTTCCTCTCCGATCTTGCCAAATATTTAGGATTATGGAAGATATAAAAGATATGAAATATTTTAGAGGAAATGTATTATAAAAAAACCCCTTTTGTATTAGAAAAATAGAAAACATTTAGATTACTGATCAGAATAAGTCTTTTCTCTGTTGCACATGTGACACAAGATCTTCCCAAAAAAGTCATGGTTCTCTTACACTAGAACTGAAAGAGTGTGTTTATGTGTGTGTGTGTTTATGTGTGTGTGTGTGTGTTTATGTGTGTGTGTGTTTATGTGTGTGTGTGTGTGTGTTTATGTGTGTGTGTGTGTTTATGTGTGTGTGTGTGTGTGTGTGTTCAGTAGTGTGCAGATGAAGGGATTGGACAGAAGAAGATAATAGCATGGTAAAGAGGCAGCTGCAACTTTAAGCCTGTGTGTGTGTGTGTGTGTGAGTGTGTGTGTGTGTGTGTCCTGTCATGGCTCTTCGTAGCTTTTGTCATTTGGGTCAAGCAGTTACCGCCGCGTCATAAGCAGCTGAGAGAGGAGGATTATGGAGAGCTTATTTCTTTGGAGTCTTCTAGTAAACCACTGGATTGCAATTGATTTTCCAAATGAAAGATTTAACAAAAATAAATAAACAATAACGCTCCACTTTTCCTCCAACTCCGAGTAACGAAGCTTGTTGGTTTTTTTTTATTTCATTTTAACAGCTGGAGAAAGGAAAAGAGGAAGCGTGTATCTCGGGCCGGGCGGCGTTTAAGACGTTGTGACACTGAAGCCGTTCTTAAGTTCTCGAACACAAAGAACTGAGATCAGAGAGTGTGTTGTTCAGTGACCCGGAAGCTCGTTTTGAGGCGTGAGATTGATGTTGTCTCAGTCAGCGCTCGACTTGAATCTTTCGGGAGCAGGCTTTTAAATAATTTTGCTAGTGTAATTTTTGGTGCTGAGAATGCGACAGCATTAATATTTTAAGACGATGCGTCATTCTTTTGAAGTGCCGTCCCAAGCTCCAAAACGAATACTATTTCTTCACCATCCTGACCTCAATGCCTTCTAAACGATGCCTGTCTTTTTTGCCTCAGGTAATTGTTCAGCTGCCGTCAATGTGAAAGTTCATTTAAAAAAATTTAATTTGCAAAATTTTAACCCACGCAACATAAACGCTCATTTTTCTCAGAAACCTCCGTTGCGACAAGCGACTGATTTTGCCGTGCAGAGTCACAATTGTTGTTTTGGAGTTTTATTGTTTTTTCGTGTTCATAATTCACTCAAAAAGTTTTGTACTGTAAATACTATTAAAACAGTGTCACGACAACATTAACAGACCAGAATTGTTAAAAAATATATTAAAAGTAAAGCAAAAGTATTAGTAGAATGATTACAAGATTGCATCAGTTAGAGGCTCTGGATGTCGGTTGTGATTATTTTTTGATTAATTGCCCAGCTGTGGTCTGCAGCGAGATTCCACCAGGCTGTAAAAAGCCCCTTAGGGAAGTGTAGTCAAACTCCGTCGCTAAAGTGGTTCGGTGTCAAAGTGTCCAAAGATGCAGGGCTTAAAAAACAAGAGAGTGAAGTTCGTCTGCCACAGCAGCACAAGCGCTAAACACCACCTCCTGAAGAGAAAATACACAGCCACTAATTATTAAAACCACAAAACTTATTATTAAAGCTCACCCTAGAATTTAATCTAATCCCTTTAATCGCCATTAAATATGTCTTTGAGATCATGTTTAGGTCAGTGTGCGTGTGTGTGTGCGTGTGTGTGTTTGCATGTGTGTGTGTGTGCATGTGTGTGTATGTGCGTGTGTGCGTGTGTGTGTAAGTGTGTGTGTGTGTTCATGTATTTATGGCATTGTGTAGGGACGTTTTGTCCCTAAAATCACTATCTGTTTTTTGGGTTTTATTGGGGACATCTGAGGGTCCCCATAGGAAAATATTTTATAGAAAATGTGCTTCTTTGTTGAAAACTAAATATTTTCCTCATTTTCTTCAATTGTTTTAAGAAAAACACGTTTCTTGAAATTAAACGCGCCATCTGAGATGAAATGTGAATGGTTGTGATCAGCAGGAATAAAGGTGCAAACGTTAACGGAACGTGGTAATCTGGGTATCTTGTGTTTTTCACATTAGAACCAAAAAACCTGTTTAGTGTTCATGTCCAAACCCACAAATAAAAATAAATGATGAGTCCTTTTGAAACAAGAAGAAACAGAAAACAGGCGCTCCAGTCGATTTGATCACTGGACACAAGTGGCGTAGTGGATGGATGGATGGAAGGAAGAGGGAAGGAAAAAAAGGAAGAAAAGAAAGAAAAGATAGAAAGAGAGAACCAGAAAGAAAAGAAAGAAAGAGTGAGGAAGGGAAGAGTGAGAGAAGAATGAAAAGAAAAGAGAAAGAATGTGGAAGGAAGGGAAGGGTGAAAGAAAAGAAAAAAAGAAAGAAAAGGAAACCAAAAGGTGAGGAAAAGGAAAAAGAAAGGAACAAAGAAAAGAAAGGAAGAGGAAGGAAGGAAGGAAAAAAAGAAAGAGTTAGAAAAAAAGAAAGAAGAAAGAAAGAAAGAAAAGAAAGGAAGAAGTGAGAAAAGAAAAAGAAAAGAAAAGAAAAGGAAAGAAAAAGAGTGAGAAGGAAGAGGTGAAGAGAAGAATGAATGAATAGATGATAAGAAAAAGAAAAGAAAAAGCAAAAGTAGGAAGGACTGAAGAAAGAAAAGAGCGAAGAAAGAAAGAAAAGAAAGGAAAGAAAAGAAAGAAAAGACAAACTGTGAAATTGAAAATGAAAGCTAGATTGATTGACGTTTGGTTTTGGTTTAATAAGTAAACACTGGAAAACTGACACCCACATATGATGGGTTCTAGCGGTCAGGGCGTCGCCTCTCGACCCCGGGGAGCTTATCAGGTTAGAATCCACCTCCAGCTCTACATCCCGAGTCCTGAGTACGACCTTTAACCTCAAGCTGCTCCACAGAAACTGTCCCTGACCCTGGCAACATGGGTGTGGCTCTGAGCTGTGAGTGTGAGTGTGAGCCCAGAGTCACGTTGAATATTACAGATTACAGGAACTCATCACGTGAATTCATCAGCTACAGACAAAACTTATTTTCCGTCTTGCATACGGCGTGTGGTACCTCCTGCGTCTGTCGCGTGCAGTGAATTCTCCGCCGACATTGCGCTGACCTTTAACCGCCGTCCTGCTACGCTCAGATCTCCCTGGTTCGGGACGGCTGCGCTCTGATGAGTCGTGACAGGTTGTGTTTACCAGTGTAGTAAGCAAGTGTTGATGATGTAACAGCGGAGCTGTCAGGAATGTCTCATGGGACTGAACGGCGTCACCATCAAATCAGCATCACGATTAACCTCCATAAATTTCTCCTTGATTACCATTAGTGACGTTAATTGTGATCCTCACGGCAAAACCACTCGCTTGTCGCAAATTTTCAAAATTGAGTTATTATGTTTTCATGAAAGGGCCTAAATCAAGCTTAAAAACGATGCCTATATGGAATGAATCGGACGAGATATGACTGAGATATCAACATTCAAAGGAGTCGGGTTTCTCCTGTCACGCCAAGGTAAAGCGAAATCTGCGCTGAAGTTGATATCGCCCGTCGCACTCTGAGCGCTTGGTCGCGATGGCGACTCGTTTGTATTTATGGTAGCTACATGCATTCACAGCCACACGGATAGCTACCTCGTTAGAGTTAACTGAACTGAGGCAGATGGATTCGAGATATCTTCAGCTAATCAGCCAGTGGATTTACCGCAAATATTAGTAGAGCGGTCAAAGCAAAACTTTTAACGCATTCTGCTGGAATTGAATTCCTCACCTCAAGAAATCACGTTTTAGGATGAAAGGGTAAGTTTTTCAGCAAAATTTATTACAACAATGCAGTATAGACCTTCCACTGTTCAAAACACTAAAACAAAAATACAAATTTTACACACACACAACATAAGCGCTCTTTTTCTGAAGCCTCTGTTGCGACCAAGCGACTGGTTTTGCCGTGGAGGGTCACAACTGTTGTTTTTTCGTGTTCATAATTCACTCAAAAGGTTTGTATTGTAAAAATACTATTAAAAGCAGTGTCAACATTAACAGACCAAATTGTTAAAAATATATTAAAGTAAAAGCAAAGTATTAAATACAGAATGATTACAAGATTGCATCAGTTAGAGGCTCTAGATGTCGGTTGTGATTATTTTTGATTAATTAGCTGTTCTGTAGCAGGAATTCCTGGCTGTAAAAAGCCCTTTAAGTGAAGTCAGTTTACAGAAGCGGTGGAACATTTTCAACTTTATTTTTTTGGGTCTCGCCGGCTGCTATATCGTCCTGTAGCAAGTCCGGAGCAGGAAAAAAGCTGATTTGAAACAGGCACTGGTTCGAAAGCGGAACGGAGTAGTGCGGCGCAGCAAACATGATGGAGCATGGCGTAAAACGTCGGGGCGGAAAGGGGAAATCATTGTGTTCGACCCTCCAACTCCAACCCGAAGCGGCGGAGTGGGGTGGTAGCCCTCGGCTGGCTGGGAAAAAAGCGTGAAGGCGGCTTTTTGGCCTTTGCTCCGGGGGAATTCGAACCGGACCCTTTTTTTTCCGGAATTTGGAGCGGCGTCACGGTGGCGGCGTTGACACGGTACAGAACGGTCCGCTGGGCCAGAGAGAGAATGGGTGAGCAATAAAGAATCAAACCACGGATACTCAGGGAAAGGAAAGAGAGTGAGCAGGAGAGGAGAAAATGAGAGTAAAGGAAAGAAATCATAAGAGAAAAGAGAATATCAGAGAGAGAGAGATGGAGAAAATAAATAAATAAATAAATAAATAATTCAAGAAAAGAAAAGAAAGAAAAGAAAAGAAATTGTAAGAGAGAGAGATGAAGGGAGAGTGGGAGGTGTGGGAGAAAGAGCAAGAAAAGGACAGAGAAAGAGATGAAAGGAAGGAGCAGAGGAAATGAAAGGGAAAGGACAAAGAAAATAAATTATAAAGTGATAAAGAGAGAAACTTCCAGGGAACGAGAGAAAGAAATGAGAGAGAAAATGTGAGAGACAGAGATAGAGGGACGGACAGAAAGTGGCAGAGAGAGGAGGAGAGAAAATGAATGGAAAGGAAAAGAAAAAGGGGTAGAGAAAAGGAGAAAATGAGAAGTGAGAAAATCAGAGAAAGAACGTGAGAGAGAAAAAGTGAGAGACAGAGATAAAGGGAATGAGAAAGAGCAAGAAAAATAGAAAAGAACGGGGGAGAGAATTGAGAATCAGACGGAGAGAGGAAAAAATAGAGATAAAATTGCGTAGAAGAAACCTGAAACTCTGATGACGGACTCCTAAGCGGTCAGGTGCGCGGGACTGATGATGTAGTTTCCTCCAGCGGACTGAAATCGTCTCCTCGGATGTTTATGCAATTTTATTTTTATGACTGCTGCTCGATGGTCAGCACATGCTTACCAACACACTTCACAGGGTCGGCCTGCTCACCGCCCCGATTCCTCCTTAAAGCAGCCGACGTGCAGCAAGAGGAAGCTCGTCATGTGGCCCTCAATGGAGCAGAAAGTCAGTTCAGGTGCTGCTGGTGCGTGCTGGAAAAGTCAACAAACTCTGACTCCGGCAAGTGGTTTATCCGGTCAGGGGTTCATCCTGCTTGTTTAGTTTACCAAGAGGAATGTTGGTTAGTCTCGAAGCGAGGCTGGGCGATCACGACCTCCCATCAATATCCGTTAATTGAGCATTTTATCCTGATCACGTTAATCAGCGATTATTTTGAGGGTTTTTTTTGTCCTCTTAGTTTACTGGCAAGGTTTTGTTCTGTAAATCAGCTCAACCGTTAAACACACACGGCTGTAGTAGCACTGGACAGGGCGGAGTCGTGGCGGCTTGCTGCAAAACGAACAAATTTCTGTTTGTGAATGAAGTGCCAAAAAACCGTTACATTACGTTGGTTGAGTTTCTGAATATCAGTTTGATGAAGTTTTGATTAATGCGTAGCCTTATTGCGATCGGCGAGCTTTTAAACAGTTGGAGCAAAATTCTGGCCTGGACTTTTGACTTGATCAACCGGAATGTCTACGGCGTCAGGCCTACCTGATTCATCAACGGCAACCACAAAGCTTGAAATCTTTCATTTTCGGGATTAAGAATAAGGATTGTGTCATGCGCACTCCGATTACGTGACCGACACGAGGACTCGGAAAGGTCGGCACGTTTCGGGGAGTATAAAAGGAGTGTGTTTCTCGCGGCTCGCCGCTCGGTCATTCTGTCAGTGATCTGACGAGGATATAACACAGTGCTAACCGCTAGCCGTTAGCCCGCGTAGCGTGGATGGTTAACCCGAACATAAAGTGGGCGCAAACCAGGGATTCCCGAGAATCCGTTCCTATCGAGTGCACACTCAATCGGAGAAAAGCAAATACCGACAGTACTCTGATGAGCGCCCGACCTGATTTGGGCTGGGCTGGAAGACTCAATGACGGAGCGGCGAGCCGCGAGGAAAAGACTTTTATACTCCCCGAAACGTGACTCTTCCCGAGGTCTCGTGTCGGTCACGTAATCGGAGTGCGTGTGACAGTTTGACTGGTTATCGTTCCGGAAACATAGCTGTTGCTATAACTACGACTAACTGTTTAGATGATTTTTTAGTGTATAGTATCTAGAACAAGGTGAAAGCAGATCTGACCATTAATATTTCAGTCCTAGCATCACTTCGAGGCTTCGCGGCCCGGATGGAAGTGGTATGGATTTGCTTTCCGGGACCGAGCCTTTTAATCTGGGAACGCAGCCCAGACGTTCTAAAAAAGCAGGGGACCTTTTTTCAGGCCAGGCAGGCGATTATTCCCCCAGCGCTGCGAGACTTCCGGGACAGAGCTCTGCCGTTTGGTCGATGGAGCAGCGGGGCGGATGTTGTGTCTGCATCTGCCTAAAGGGCATGAGGAGATGAATGCGTCTTTCAAAAATCACTTGAGCCACTTAATGGACGACGTGAATTAATGTCTCTCATCCGGTAAAGTCAATTAAAATGATGTTTTCGTAACGTACGACGCACTCCGTCAAATTATCGTACAAACGCTGGGCCCGTCGCAAGCCGGCGCTTGTTATTGCGTGCTGGTCTGCACCTCGAGGCGGACGGCGTTCGGCGTAAGGAAAGAGCCGTAAGTCATTTCCTGCGTTCAATAATTCAGCCGGTTTCTCCGGGCGTCTTAATGGAGGAGTCCCTGTTAATTTGTATTAATGTCGGATGATTTTAAGGGGCGATGGATGTGCTGCACGCTGAGAGCCTGTCAGGCAAAAAATTGGATTCATTAAGATGATGGCAGATTGGTGAGTTTGTGCCCTCTTGGGTTTCAGGTCATTGGTCGCCACACGGAGAGAAGGAAAGAAAAGGAGGAGGAGGAGGGGGGTGGGCGAGAGAGAGATGAATAGAGACGGGAAAAGAATATAAAAGACAGAAGAATAGAAAAGGACAGAGAGAGGGTTAAGAAGAAACCGAGTGGGAGAAAAGAGACAGATTAGAAGGAGGAGAAAATAAATGAGAGAGAGAACTAGCAAAGAGTTAGACATGGGTTAGAATAAGTGAGAAAGAAAGAAAAAGAAAAGAAAAGAAAAGAAAGAAGGAAGAAAGAAAACAGTGAGGAAGGAAAAGAAAAGCCGAGGAGAGAGAAATAAGTAAAAGAAAATGAGAGAGGGAGAAGAAGAAAGAGTTGTCAGTGGGGGGTGAGAGAGAGGAGAGAGGAGAGAGGAGAGGTGAAGGAGAGAGGAGGGGGGGAGACAGAGAGGATGAGAGAGGGAGAGAGAGAGAGGGAGGGAGAGAGAGGAGATTGAGAGAGAGGAGATTGAGAGAGAGGAGATTGAGAGAGAGAGAGGGAGTGAGAGAGAGAGACGGAGGGAGAGAGTGAGAGAGAGAGAGGGAGGGAGAGAGATGATGGAGAGCAGCAATGTGGTGAGAGATGGAGTGGGTGAACAGGGAGAAGGCTGGAGACAGGCCGAGTTGGAGTAAGAGCAGGAGGAGAAAAAGTTCGGGGCACAGTGACGGAGTGGAGAAGAGAAGAAGGGAGGACGGAGTGGAGCTGGAGATGGAGTGAGGGGTGAATGGAAATCAGAGCGGGAGATGGAGCAAAGGAACAGTGAAGGAATCGGGTGAAAAATGGAGTGGTGCGGTGGAGGAGGGAGGGGTGAAAAGAAATGAAGTGAGAGAAGTGTGTGTGTGTGTGTGGGGGGGGAACATTTTTGGAAAGATGTGACGGATGGTGGACCTGTTTATTTTTGTCTCCTTTTTTATTAGCGGAGATTGAATTGTTATTATGTACGTGGTGTGTTATTAATAATAATGAAGGACATGTCAGTAGCATCACTGCCACATCGGGGCGAACGTGAAAAATAGAAAAACCTCCCTCCGTCTCCCTCCATTTGTTGGTTCTGGTTTATTGGTTCTGTCCAGAGAGAAAGTGAGAATGGACTGATGTGGACGAGAAGAGGGTCAAGTGATGGGCATTGCCTTGAAGGAGTCAGAAGACAGAACTTCACACACACTTGCTATCTTTGTGAGCTACTTCTACTGACTCCTGTCATTAAGTGAGTGATTATTTGTGCTTGTGAACACAGCACACAGTGAAATGTGACCCCTGCATTTGACCCACCCTCGAGAAAACAGTGAGCAGCTATTATTTGGCAGCGCTCGGGGAGCAGTGCTTAGGGACGGTAACTTGTTCACGATTATCTCAGTGGTACCTTTACCGTCCGGGACTCCGATCACAGGGCCAACTCCCTTAACCATTACACTACAAACTGCCCCATAATGACCATGTAAATAATCCTATCCTACGTAAATAACTTGTAATCAAAAATTAATCAAAAACATCATTCTGAACCTCTAGTCAACATAATAAAAGCCCAGGTCAGGTATTTTGATTATCTTTGCAATTCTATTAACACTTTGTGTAGTGTTTATATCATTGATGCACGATAATATCGGAATCATATCGGTCATTGGTCGGACCGATATTTGATGACACGTATTATACGCCGGAAAGTTAGCGCTTGTCCCAGGCATATCCAGCGTCCGAGGTGGGATTTTATACGTCCCGCGCCTTCTGTCTTAAAATGTATAGGGTTATATTGTGGCAAAATTGTGAGCACGCAACGGGAACGTTCACGAGCAAAATCTCTTGTCTTTTTGCGCTCAACTCTGCCTGCACACGTGGAATTTTTTTAACGCGTGTTCGCCTCACTTAGCGATTGTGAGCTCGCACATGGGCCGTGTACTGCCCCACTTAATAGTATGGTAGGTAAGACCCTCTTATCATACTCTTCTATGCGGCAGTATGCGTCTCAGTAAATAGCTGGGATCGTAGCTTAACGGCTCTCTACACACTAGGTAGTGCACATTGAATGTTACTCGTGCCCTATATCACTTGGAACACCACATAGGACAGGAAGTGACTTTTTCTTCAAATCTTGTGCATTACGCTTGAAATGCTTCACGCTCGCTCAACTCTGCTTTCACGCTCACTTGACTTGGCACTTTAGAAATCCCAGTTTTAACTGTTCAGCCGATTAAAGAACAAACCTTGTTAGTGAACTAACTATAAGAGCACAAAACAAGAAAACCCCCAAAACTTATTAACTGATAATGAATCATAAACGAGGTAAAATGTTTAATTAATCATGATACTGATTTGAAGTCATATCAGCCAGCCTTAGGCCATGTCCACACGTACACGGGTATTTCTGAAAATGGAGATTTTCCGTTTTCGCTTAAAAAAAAAAAACGTGTCCACACGAGCACGTTTTCTAAAAATATCTCCGTCCACACGCAATCGCAAAAACGCTCTCAAAAGCATGCCTTGCATTGTAAATGAAAACCTAATGTAGACACGGCACATACTGTGATGTCATATGAGTGGCGCACAGTGTGACGCGAATCGCCACTTTGGCCGGAGTTTTCAAAAACCTCCATTTTCACTGATCCAAAACACCGTTTACGTGTGGACGAAAGGTCAAAACGCACAGAAAAACCTCCGTTTTCACTGACCCCAAAACGCTGTTAACGTGTGGACGAAATGTCAAAATGCATTTTACTCGTACTTGAGTACAATTTACACCATGTAATCTACTTCGCTACTTATAAAATCAAAAGTCGCTACTGAGTACGCCCACAATTTGAATTAATATTCAAACCTTTCATCTGCATCTTTGCAGCCAATAAGGCTGTGCAATCGCGACCGCGCCAATTAATCTAGTACATAAGCAAAGAATAAACTCCGCTGCAGCAGCAGGCACAGGTGTCTGGAGGTACTACACAGTGGAGTACAAACTAATTTATACACTGAAGATTTGGAGACAAAGAAGCCAAAAAGTAATTAGTACTCTGAGTAGTTTTTGAGAAGAGTACTTTGTACTTTTACTCAAGTATTTTTTAACACCAGTACTTTTACTTGTAATTGAGTACATTTTAATCAATGTAACAGTACTTGTACTTGAGTACAAATTTTCAGTACTCTTTCCACCTCTGCAAAATGCACAGAAAAACCTCCGTTTTCACTGACCCCAAACGCCGTTTACGTGTGGACGAAAGGTCAAAACGCACAGAAAAACCTCCGTTTTCACTGACCCAAAACGCTGTTTACGTGTGGACGAAAGGTCAAAACACACAGAATAACCTCCGTTTTCACTGACCCAAAACGCTGTTTACGTGTGGACATGGCCTTAGTGTGACCCTTATCACTCTTATGTGGTTTCCATTAACAAACACACTTATACACACACACACAGAATCACGTGCACGTTTTGGCTTGGATTCAGCCTCAGTGGGAGGCTGTGATCAGGCCCTAGGTTTGGCTTTCTGGCCTTGATTCCTGCTTGGCTCCTCGAAGACTTGCAAAGAGGAAGCTTGGCTTTGATGTGCAAGATGTCTTGGATGGAATACAAGATGCGAAGGGAGAAAGGAAGGCAAATGGCTCATTAGGAGGAGTTTTGCTATTTTATTTAGGAAAGTATGAGGCGAGCTGTGGGAAAGGGCTCCAAATAAACGGAGCGGGGTGGGTGTGAGAGCAGACACACACACACACGCATGACCACTAGCGTGTGTATATAGCGCACATACCCACTGGAACACACACACACACACACACGTGGCACGCACATTAACGCAAAGCAACTTTCCATTTGAACCGGGGTCCTGATGCGCATCCAAAATGCGGTGTGTAATTGCGTGGATCATAAAAGAAAAATGAGCCGTGGCTGTACCGTAAAAGGATGAAGGATAAAAAAAGCCCTGAGACTGTTAACGTTTTGCATTATAACACTAAGAACAGAACATTTAAATGAAAGACAAACGAAGGAAAATGAGAAACAATGACAAGTGTGTGTTTATATTCTGTGACTGTAGATGAAAGTCGTATAATGAACAACAGCAATTCTCTCAAATTTACGACAATTTAATTTCACATTAGTTATGTTTTGGGCTTGTTTGAAGACATAATTGACAGAATTAAATTCACTATACTGCATAGTTTATTGGTAATTCTTATGTTTGTTTATATGATTCATAAACATATAATCAATTTAAGATGATTTGAAATATTGTAATGATTATACACATTTTAAATGAAACATTTCAAGCCATACTCAGCATCTTATAACAGGAATCATATCAGATTCGGACGATACGCATCAGACCGATGCTTAGATTTGCCCGATATTTTCAGCTATTTTATGACGTATTTATTTAGTTTGAGGTGGGATTTTATACGTAAAATGTATGGTGTTATTTCATGCCAAAATTCTGAGCATGCAATGGAACTTTTGCAAGCAAAATCTCTTGTCTTTACTCACTCAAAAATTGCACGTTTGCCTCATTTGGGCTGTGTGCGGCCTACTCTTGCACTTAATAGTATGGTAGGTAAGGCGCTCTTATCATCCTTTTCTAAGCGGTGGAACAGGGAGAAGGAACTAGCCGTGGTTGTAGCTTAACGGCTGTCTGCAGACTAGGTAGTGCACATGGAGTGTCATGGAGTTTGACTTGGAACACCACATAGGGCGGGAAGTGACTTTTTCTTCAAATGTTGTGCACTACAGTCACGATGCTCTGCCCTCGCTTGCTGTGTTAGAAATGTCAAGAGTTATGTTGCTATTTTTGTGCCCAAATTTTGCAGACTTTGGTGGTTGGTGGCGTAACGGTAGGATCTTCGCCCCGTGATTAGAAGGTCGCAGGTTCAAATCCAGGGCTGGTAAAGTTACCACTGAGGTACTCATGAGCAAGGATCCGTCCCCAAGCACTACTCCCCGGGCGCTTGTTAGCTGCCCACTGCTGCTTCATGGGTGGGTTAAATGAAGAGGTCACATTTGGTTGTGGTGCACTGTGTGCTGTGCTGCGGTGTGGTCACAATGACAAATAATCACTCACTTTCAATCCGTATCGGCAGATGTGAGTATGGAAATATTGGATATCGTCAAGTGCTTATCTGGAAAATTGTTTAAAAAAATTCCACAGACACACTCCAAAATCTTGTGGAAAATCTTTTTTCCCCCAGAAGAGTGCAATCTATTCTAGCTGCAAATGTGGGACCAACTACATAATGTCAAAAGTTCCTCTAGGTCAGGTGTCCAGTGTCCCAAATCTTTTTTTTGTCCATGTAGTATATATAGAATATATTCTTCGTAGTTCTATTTTTTCCTGCAGAATTGTATAGGGACGCTTCATCCCGCACATTTATTTGCCAGAAAAAGCATATTTTAAAACAGTTCAGTAATAACATTTTGGAGCCACAAATTCACTCCCACACACAGGCTGTTCTTTAACATATTGAACAAAAAGTATTCTAGTATAAACTTGTGCTGCTTCCGCAAAGAAGCCAGCCCCAGCAAAACACGAAAAGCTTCATCCTTAATGGAGAGGAGAGTTTGTGTGTAAGAGGGGCTATTTCCGATGTGACAGACTATTCTAATTCAGCTCTGTGGAGACAAGACGGGACCAATCAGTAGGCCAACAATGCGCTGAATAGTTCTAATATTATACAGCCCAGTTAGCGGAAAGAGCTGCATAATTTCAGTCAAATAGTAATATCTAAAATCACAATTGTTCAATTCTACATCTCCGTCAGTTCAGTCACTTTCTATAGAGAGCGTTATCGTTACATTTGACCTGTGCTACCTGTGTGAATCCACAGTGGATTTCTGCTGATGTTGGACTTCCCAGCTTCTGTCTTATTACAGCCTATACCATGAGGACAGAAGCATTGGGACGCCTGGCCATTACACCTACGGGAACTTTTAGAGCCTTATATTCCAACGCTATAGATAGATGGGGGTGTGACGATGCATCAGCTTACATTGATACACTGATTCAGTGATCAGCAAGGCCATAGCATCAAAACCCTGGTCATACATATTGTAACTTCACTTTATATACAACAGGAGGTCTGTTTTTATCGAACGCTCAGTAATAAACAAGTCAAATGATTTTCACAATTTCACAATCACAGTTTTTTTTTGTGATTTCATATGAATAGATTTGATTATTTTCAGCATTTGGTATTTTCTCATATTGATCAAAGGCTTCTGAACAGACTTGACTCAAAATCACAGAGTGGCACAAATCGAATCGCTATCTATTGAACCGATCTAATATAGTATCATGATGAACCGTATGATTTACAGCACTATCCATAGGCATCTATATGGAGTTGGTTTACTTCTTTTGCAGCAAGAACAGCATTTTGGGGGAAAAAAGGCCTCCCACAAGATTTTGGAGTGTCTCTGTTCATTCATCCAGAAGAGCGTTTATGAGATCAGACACTGATGATGGACATGGTTTTGTACACTCTTAACCAGAGCTCCTTCCATTTCTTAATTAAAGGTACAGCGTCCCTGAAGCAACTTGGAGTAACGGCCTTCCTGAGGGTTGTAGTTGGTGGTAGTTCTGGCAGTAGGACCAGATTTGAGGGGATTTAAACCTACAACCTCTTGGGCAATTGACTTTAAGAATAAAGTTTATAGCAGTACTTTTGTCTGTAGAATTAATGTGACATGTGAACACATTGAGTGTCAAGTGTGAGGAAGTGCACTTTGTATTTCCAAGCTTTAGACCGTATTCCGAGACAATATGTCAAAAACCAGAAATTGTACATGTGAAACATTGTCACTCTAAAAATAATCAAATAAATTCATAGTTTTATGTGTCAGTTTTATGTAATATTTATGTGTTTCAGGTTAAATTATCTTCTTTTTCTTTTTTTGGTATCTGTTGCCCCTCTGGCGTTAGTGGTGCGGATTAGGGGGAAATCTCTGTGACTCATTCATTTAGTTTGTCCTCAGTCGCTGCACGTCCAGCTTTGCAGTGAAGTTAGATCTAATCTTCTCTGCCCTGACTATATTAAGGTTAGACAATGTAGTGGCTGGTGAAGCTTTTAAAATCTTCATCTCTTTTCTTCTCCCCACCCCACCCATTCCCTACTCTTTTTTGATAAGTGCTGACTGTTGTTTTAACAGGCAGTGCTTGATCGAAACGCAACCGCTGACTCAGAAGCAATTCAACAGTCGGCCTGCAATGAAATGGACAAATTGTGTGTGTGTGTGTGTGTTTTGGGACAAATTATTTTGATCTAATATAAATCATTTGGAATGGAAGTGACATTTTCTATGAATGTTTTATTGATATTGTGATAGTTTTTGGACATTACAGTCAAGTTTCTAAGGAAGTCACAAACTTTCTACACATTCTTGATCAGGCCTATAGTCAGAAAACTAGCAAATTTTAATGTTCTATGAGGAAATTTTGTAATCTTTAGTTTTTTAAATGCTATATTCAGTCGAATGCGAGTTGTGTTACTGTGTTATGTAGAGAATGACCTGGACTTTCCAGTAAGACCTCAATTTTAGGCTTGTGACTAAGCCAACATTTACCACACCCATAAAAATTCTGCCATTCCAACAAATATTTTACCTGTGTTAGATGCATATACTGTAATGTGTCTGGGACAAAAATACCATTTGTATCTAAACTATCTTGAAAAGTTATTGACTTACATAACATTTTGACCAAGAATTATTCCTTTATTGCCCCTGTATTGAGTAGCGGATGCTTTTTCCAGCTTTTTTTCAGCATATTCATTATGAACCTCTACGAACAAACGTCTTTAAATGGGAAGTAACATGTTTAAAGATAAAATGACACATTTTCTCCTGCTTTTCTCACACTAAAACATAGAAAACCTAAGTATCTGCGTTTTCTTCTGCCAGCTTTTTAGATGACATACACAAATAAGCTTGAACTAGACACGTTTGAACGTGCCATTGAAACTGGAAGGCTGCCATTAAGTTCCAATCTTATAGGTTACAATCCCAGACTCTGTTCCAAAACTAATACATGGTTTTCCTTGTACGAGTAAAGACAGTTGAAAAGCCCAAACGTTGGTTCACACAGGGAGTGTGGACGGAGGCCTTACAGATGAATAGGATCATCAAACTTTGCAACTTTTACTAACTCCTGTATGTACTGATATCCATCAACAGAGTTGAGAAGAAGATTAAAGCTCTGCTCGCAAACAGAAGTGCCTTCTCTCGCTTCAAGCAGAGACTATGGATTTACACAACACAAAACTATCAATATTACATGCACACTGCTTGTCTTTGTGCAAACAGAGGGTATGAGACCACATGCCCATGTAATTAAAATTTTGTGACCTCCACTATGTGATTGTACTTGACGCTTTGAGTGGCATCAAGTAATTAACGGCTAGTCCATTACCTCATATTGGCCACCTAATATAACAAAATTACACTATTTCTCTGTGTAGCTCTTTTTTTTTGCATAATTGACAATCATTGGGTCCAATTACCTTTGGAATCTCTGTTCAATCTGTTGGAAACTACCCTATTAGCTGCTTAAAGGATTCAGGTAATAGTTCAATTACACCTTAACCATTAAATTACACTTTAATAGGCTCTAAAATAGAACTCTCTTGCTCAGGTTACATCTACCTTTATACTTTGTAGTTGCACGTTTTCAACTAATATCTTTAAGTGCGTGCTTATTTGTGAACACACCACAGCACAGTGCAGCACACGGTGTGCCGCAATGAAATGTGATCTCAGCATTTTACCCATTCGTGAGGGAGCAGTGGACAGCTTTTGGCAGAGCCCGTGGAGCGGTGCCTGGAGACGGTACCTTGCTCATGAGTCCCTCAGTGGTACCTTTACTTGTACGGGATTTGAACCAGCAATCTTCCTGATCACAGGGCCAATTCCCTAACCATTATGCTTTGCTTTGATGTTTCTTGGTTAATTTTGTTTAGCTTTCAGTGTACTTTTAAATTGCAAAACACTCCCAATATATTCTTGGCACTGAAACATATTAGTGAAATGTTCAGCGTCATTTCACTTTCACGCAACAAAGCCCAACACTAGTTATTTGCCCTCCTTTTAAGTTGTGAAACGTTAACGGCACTCACGTGTGTATGTGTAACCTCGCCGAGCCAGCGCTGACCCATTAAACACAGTTTAGCGCAGAGACTGTTATTTTAATTTCAAGTTGATCGGCTATATTTAGCGCAAAAGTGGGACCTGGGTGTATACTTAAGGTCTGGAGGCAATTTGCCTCCGTAAGCAAGTTGTCTAAATTGTAATTAAAGTTGGGTGGTGTGTGTGTGTGTGTGTGTGTATCCAGGGGTGTGTGGACCCAAGTCATAGCTTCCTGCCCAATCTGGGTTTCAGTGACAGGAAGCCCCTGGAGAGCCCGTGTCATCCTCCGTATGCTAAACGCATTTCCCAATGCAGTCATCATCACATCAAAACCACCAGCTCCACATCAATCGACCATCAAACCACAGCTGGGCGATATGACTCAAAATTTAAATCACGATATTTGTCGTCACGATATTTACCATACACATCAATATTTTATTCCTATCCACTTTTCCTCAAAATGACAGATCTATATTGTTCTTATATTTAATTATTTGGATCTAATGGCACAGACCTTACGATGGCACGAACAAAATATAACATGATGTTCTTATTATTGATGCAAGAAATGCATTAACGCAAGAAAAGCATGTAACATTAATGCATGATATCCAACGGTCTGAAAGTTTATCAACTGCTTATGAATTTAAAGATGCAATGCATCAGTCAGGTTTAGTCACAGTGAGAACTATATTTGGGACGCACCGCAATCTGCAGAAATGACACACTACAAACTGTTAAAAATACTTGGTACTCAATACATCTAACACCCCCGTCATAGCATAGCATTTTTTAACCACACACAACCGATCTGCCCTCATCTGGATGGACGAAAAGGAAAGCGGAGTCCACCTAGTTTGATTTTATCCACTTTTATTTTGCAATTATGACCAATAGTTTATCATATTCAAGTGTGTATGAAAAAAGTTAAGTCACTGGTTTAATTCCTTTTAAAAAGCTAAATACAATAAGCATTGAATCAAGGCACATACAAGACTGGCCAAAGGGCATATACGCACTTTGGTCTTCAGTTGTCAAGAACAGTTCACTTTCAGTTGTGGCAACGGAAAAAAAAAAAAGTGGCTGGAACTCTGGAAAATAATACAGATAATCATTAGAATATGAACAAAAAAGAAAAAAATAAGTTGACACTTTTCTAGTCCAACTGGAAAAACCAACACGTTTTTATTTTTCCTGCTCAGAGTAGGTTCCTTTTTCAAGGGCAACATTTACACTGACGGTGGGTTTACCATCGAAGGGATCTTTCACCTCGGTGGTTTCTGCCTGTTGAGACTAGATCGGGTGAAATTGAAGTGGTTAGCCTGCCTCGTCTAGTGTCACCGAGTAGCAACCTCACTTTATCGGTGTGCTTTGTCGGTCCTATGTTGGACAAGTTTACTCAGGTAAGAAACACGATTCTGGGCTCTGTGCTGTGTCTCTACCTCTCTCTGGAACAAAAGGAAGCAGTATTTCTTTGCACTGGAAACATAGCAGAGACTTAAAGCCTGACAAATACCGTAGAAATGTCAACTAAGATCCCTAACGAATCCTCAAGGTTCTTGGATAACGAGACACGTCTCTACCTGTCCGTTTCAGATCAGACGGAAAAAAGCTGCTTTCCGCTACTCGTTTTTTTTTTTTAATCGACTGTGCCTTCCAAACAATTGGTTTTTTTTTAACCTTTTTTTTTTAACTGAGAGCAACATTGTGAAAATGACCTGTGCTTCTACAAGGTTCTCTAAAATCTGATTGTTCAACACAGCAATGAAAACCCACTTTCACAGTTGACAAGTCATATCTCAGTAGAGCACAAAGTTTTTTTTTTCCTTTTTTAATTGGTCTGGAACCTTAAGCAAAGGATGTAAAGTACAAATTACTACAAACCTCTAAAATATATAATTGCAGATGTGGAGAGCGTACACTGACAGCTCAGCGGTGGCCTGCAATCTTTTAGCATTTTTGCCCCTTAATAAATTGTCCTTAAATATAAATTATATGGCAAATGTACAGAACATTGCTTCCTCAAGTCTTTTCAATTCCAGTGTTTTGCAAAAGGCCAGCCAGTCCTGATATCCGTCATTCCAAAACAGAACGTCTCTTAGAAATTGGCACACGTACTATCATGAATGGGAGTGGTCCGAATCTGGTATTCCACTGTCTCTGAAGCTTCTATTGTTGAGGCTGTTGTCATTGTGCGGGCTCTTGTATAGATTAATACCGTTAGGCGGGAAAATCGTGTGTATCACAAACTCTTCCTTGGACACGGCCATGTGGTTGATGGGGATCATTTGAAAAGAGGTCTCTCGTATCTCCAGGATGGAGTTGTCCTTTTTCGTGCCGGCCTCAGCGTAGTCGTCCTTCCTCCGGCGCCCCTTGTTGTATGTGCAATTCCTGGAAAACAAAGAACTATTCCTGTGGACGTACCAGCACACCAGTGCCAGCGTGATGATGGCCAAAAGTGCCACGGCGCCTCCGATGATGGCAGCTAAAGGCAGACTGGAATTTTTGTAAGGCTCCTTCTCCTGCTCCCGGTTCAGGGTGGTGGTTGGGTTGTACGCCTTCAAGGAGCCGGTTTCCGTCTCAATGCAAACAGGCGTCTCGTCCGACAGGTAAATGTTACTGGTCTCCATAGGGACCATGCATATCCGATAGGATGACTCCGGCTCCAGAGCGGTCAGCAAGTACTCCGTCCTGTCCCCTTGCACAATGGTTTCCGTGATGGATCCGAAAGCGGGACTGTGACCCAGCTTCAACCAGCTGAGCCTCAGAGCCGTCATGGGCTGGGAAACCCTCCAGGAAATATGCACCGCGTCCGGACTGCTGGACTTGACACTGATGGTGATAATCTTGCGGCTCGGTGGTGTGGTGCTGCGGTAGTTCTTGCCAAAATCCGGGCCCTTCACCACCGGCCTTTTAGTCACATAAACGGGCCAGTGCGGCCTAGAAGGTGGCAGCGTGTTAGACACCGTGCTGGTCTCGTACGTGGACGAGACCTCCGTTTCGGAGCAGTCAAAAAGCTCCGTGGCGAGATCCTTGATGGCCATCCCTTTGACTTTATCCGGACCCTGGCACATGAAGCCCCGCACGTTGACTTTGGACGGCAGCGAGCGCAGCCAGTCGCGCACCCACTTCATCCTGCAGTTGCAGTGCCAGGGGTTGTTGCGCAGCAGCAGCTGGGTCAGGTTATCCAGGTCGTCGAAGACCCCCTGGGGTAGAGTTGTCAGCTTGTTGCCCGACAGATCCAGGCGATACAGCTGGCGCAGGAAAGCGAAGGCGCCCGCCGGCACCCGGTCGATGTGGTTGTCCTGCAGCTGCAGCTTCTCCAAACTAGTGCCCGGCAGGTTTGCGGGCGGTGCGGTGAGGGAGTTCCGCACCAGTGAAAGCTCGGTCAGGTTGACCAAGTTGATGAAGGCCATCTCCCCGATGCCTCTGTTGCTCAGGAGGTTGCCGTCCAGCACCAGGCGCTTCAGGTTGATGAGATCCTGCAGGGAAGCCTCGGAGATGGACGAGATGCGGTTGTCGTCAAAACGTAGCTCCTCGATGGTCATGGGCAGACCGGAAGGAATGGTGCTCAGGTGGTTGCGCGACAGGAAAAGCAGCCTCAGATGGTTACTGTCCCGAAACGCTCCCTCCTCGATGCTGACGGCTGACACTGAATTGTCGTCCAGGTGTAACTCCTCAATGAAAGGTATCTGCCCCAAAGAGGCGTGGGTGATAGTCCGAATGTTGTTTTCCTGGAGGTGCAGCTCCTTGACGTTGAGAGGAAGGTTAGTGGGAAACTCGTCCAGATTGTTGCAGTACAGGTAGATCTTTTCAACGCTGTTGAGCCTCTTCAGGTCGGTGGGGATTCCTGCGCTCTTGATCCGGTTGTTCTGCAGGTAGAGGACCGTAGCGTCCTCGGGAATCCCTGAAGGGATGGAAGTTAACTCCCGGTCATTGCAGTAGATGAAGGTTCCGTCGCAGCGGCACTGCGTCGGGCAGGAGGCTGAGGTCACCAGCGGATTGGCCAGGCCCAAAAGAAGCCCGGCTCTCAGAAGGAAGATGAAGAACGACGTGTACTGGCACGCCATGGTTACTGTCCTCCGTTTGGTTGTCCCCCTGAAGGAGAAAAAGGGAAGGGGAGGGGGAAACAAAATCAGAAGGCGCTCTGAAGGAAAGGCAAAGCCCTGTAAATAATTGCGGTTCGTATGCACGCTGCCTCGAGCAGTTTCCCCTCGCACTAAATGATACAATTTCAGACGAATACTGTGCCATTACGGTGGCTGCATTAATGAAAAATGACTATTAAGATTTCCACTGACAGGAACAAATGAAAAACAATGCGAGCCAAACATGCCTTGAGTGTTTATCTACTGAAATGAGATATACCAGAAAAAAAGAGAAGGAGGGAGGAAGGAAGAAAGGAGGAAAAAAACTGTGCATTTCAAAAAATAAGTCTAATTAAAGTGGAAGGATATTCCCAATCAGCCGTGGCTGTAGATAAGAAATCCTAAAACCCACAAGCTTTCCCTGCTGAATGGAACGCCTGTGTAACTGGTTTTATCTTTGCACCGAGTGTAATGCAATAGAAGGTCTAGCTGTTGTACAAATGTCTCCAGTGTGCCAGTAGATTTCAAAGACCCCCTCTTTCCTACCGCCAGACTGCACCGCCTGAGCAGATTCCAGTCTCGGATGTTAACCGCCTGAAACCATTTATCAAAAGACCCTGACCAAGATAGGGCTAAATTTCAGAAAACAACGGAACATTTTTTCCCTGCACAGGGGATGATCTTAGATCTGTTTGCTTAGCCCTAGAACCTACCAACCCATAGAAAAATCAGATTTAGCATAAAACCCCTCAAAAACACCTACATTCCTACATAAAAGGCCCAGCATTTATCATGCTAAATATGCATCATTCTTTAGAAAGGATTTAACACAGAAAAAAAAAAAATGGGACGGAGCTTCACATACATGCTTGGCAACCAAAAAGAAAGCTTAAGAAGGCTTGACAGCCATGAAATGCATAAGCGATAGAGCTTTTGTAGATTACGGCGTTAATTAAAACGGAACGATTTGACATCCTGCTAAAGTGAAAGCTGCAAAGAGTTGCTTGTGATAAGAGTGTAAGAGCTGGTATGTCTGTTTTTTCATGACGAGATGTGGTGATCAGTGCACGCAGACACGTGACAAACAAACAAAAACGGCAAACAACAGTTTTCATGCAAATAACCAGGGAGCATTTGAACAAACCTTGCTAATTTATGCTGAAAAATGTATTGTTATTAATTACTATACGCTATTGTTATCTCCTTTCCTGCCTATGTCGTATTAGAATGGTCACTCCAGCAGAGCGTGGCACAGCCATTGGTATTTGTCATACCTGATTTAGAAGAGCCAGTAAATCCTCGGCTTTCGCCCAGAAATCCCAACGCCGCTTTAAGCTCCCTTTTCTTCTCTCCTCCTCCTCCTCCTCCTCCTCTCAGAAAGCGCTAGTCTGTGCTGTCAGAGGAGCGTCTTTGGTTATATCCCGACCCCGGTCGGTATTTGCCGGGCCTGATCCTCGTTTGTACGGCTGACCTCCCGCCTCGTCCCCACAAGCGTCCACAGTTCAGGCCATCAAAGGCTTTTCTCGGCAGATAAACACCTCCGTTTCGACAAAGACCCTGCTCAAGGTGCAGGCATGCAATTCGGATAATTAAAAAAAGGGAGAAGAAGAAAGCTTAAAAGGAGTTGAATAAAAAAAAGAAGACAGGAATGGAGACGTGGCGAATCCTTTCGACTTGGCTTCGAACCCCCTAATTAAACCCTTTTGTGAGGACGGAAGACTCCTCGGTCGTATGGGGAAGGCTCCTGTTCGTGTCGTCCCGTTCGCATGGCATCCAGAGCCGCTGGCTAGCCGGCGAGTCCCGGCTGTCCCCTGCTTTAAAAAGTCCGGCTCAAATCCAGCAGGGCGGCTGCGTCCGAAAAGCCGGGCTTTCTTGCGGTCAGCCTCGATTCGGAATCGCGCTCCTCGGCTCCCGGCAAGGGCATGAATAATGTATCCAGCCTGGTGGCTCTCGAGTGCGGCGGAGTCGGACAGGCACCTCGCTCACCTCCTTTTCGCTGTCCTCCGCAACGTGAGCTCACTCCTCCGTCAGACGCTCCACCGTTCTCTCATTCTGACCCACTCCCTGCGAAATCAGAGAAAAAAAAAACAAGGAAGGAAGAAAGACATGAGTGGGAGGAAAAGCCTTGAAATTGTATGAAAGTCTTCAACAGTTCTGGACAAGCCAAGTTGGCCTTTTATGGGACAGGCATTGGCTATGCATGAGTGCAATGTGCTAGCGGTGTGATTGAGTCTGACAGTGCCAAAGCCACTGTCTCTCAGGAAGAGTTTGTAGGAGGGCTTTTCGGAGAGAATTCGCTCCTCTCTCGATGCTTCTGATAGAAAAAGTAGCATTTTTGCACCTATTACAGCCAACGTCCATAAGAGGAGATCGGTGAACGTGAAAACTGCGTATGTGGGTTTAAAAAGATTTCTTCCTAAGAACGGTAGGTGAATGAGGCCCATTGTTCTTTTCAAGTTCTGCTCTTTGAAACCGATATTATAAGGGTAAAAACCCCTCTATGGCTGAGCTTCTTTTGAAAATACGTCTAAATTCTTGGTTTCACCTTTTCCTCATTGTCTTCGTCTGATAAAACACAGATGAGAGGAAAAATGTAGGTAGAAACGAGCAAAAAAGCCCAAAACAAATGTTATTCTTCTCCAAAAAGTAGCTACGATTGTGTTCGTTGACCTGTGAGCCCCTGACCTCTCCAGCTCCCCTCCTCTCCCCTCCCCTCTTTCTTCTCTATGGAGATGGAGGAAAAAGAATGCCTTCCCCTTCGAAAAGCTGCACCCATCGAGGCCCTGTTAAGGTTGCCACATAATGGGGGGAGTTGCTCTCTGCCATTTTGCCTTTTCCTTGCCTCAAAGCGGGTTGAGAAACCAAAAAAAAGTCAAGGGAGCGGCGTGGAAATTCGTCTCTGCAAAAAGATCCCACTTCCTCCGCTTTTTCTACATTCCTGGAGGCATTCGAGACCCCTCCGGCTGGGCCGCCGGCGCAGGGATGAAACGCCCTCGCGCTGCTCAAAAATGCATACGGCAGATGATCTCGGAGTGCTCGTGAGCGTCCCGGCACGAGCCTCGGGTTCCTCGTCACCTCCGCTGCCCCCTCCTCCCCCTCGTGAGCCCGTTCCACCTCTCCCTCCTGCTCCTCCTCCTCTTCCTCATCCTCCCATCACTGCTGCAGCACCTTCTCCTGGCCTACTTCCCAACACCACAACTTTCCCCCTCGTCGCAGGAGGGGTAAAAATAGACCCTCTCCCCCTTGCCAAGGCAAACGACACACCACGTCTCGTCGTGGAACACAATGGTTTTTTGCCCTTGCCCAAAACCCTTTCCCTGACGGCCTTCGGATACTAACCCGTATTCCGTAAAAAAAAAAAAAAAACCTCCAGAGACGGAGGCTACAAGCGTTCGGACACTTAACCCTTGTAGCCGACGACAAGCAGAAGATTAGGGAATTGAGACCCTTGTAACGTGATTTCCAGAGCCAGCCTGATGCTTGTCCAACAACACCCGGCTCCTTTTGTTTGGTCCGAACGCGGCCATGAGCTTAACATGGCAGAGATTAAAAGCGGGCTTCAAACAGCAGATGTGACCTTACTTTAGGGAAAGGCCAGCACAGTGGAGATGGGTTTTTACATTTAAAAAAAATGCTTTGCAATGCCAAAGCTTGGCACGAACACTATAACAAGTACGAACAGGGCTGGACGATACGACTTGAAATCAGTATCACAATAAAATCAAGATTTTACCTCAATTACGTTTAACAATTATATTGTTAATTAAATTGTAATGATTAAAAAAAAAGAATCAAAATAATCAACGTTCATTAGAGCTACTGAATATCGGTTTTGATTAACTGCTCAGCCCTAGATAAGAATGAGGAAAGCAGCCAGTGATCAAGAGAACGTAGATTTGACTTATCAGTCTCCTCTCCTGCCGCTCACATCCTTTTTCAGTACGATCGATTCCGCAAGTCTGAAGCGAAACCTCATGTTCTCACGTTTCCTCCTCTGGGACGTTACGAACTTTGAAGAACACTTTGTGACTGTTTGTTCTCCCCAAATTACGAATGCAAAAAAATGGAAAACAGCTCGGAGTGTTCTTTCTCCCTGAGACGAGTCCCCCTGGTCATCTTGGCGAGGTGAAGCTTGAAGATTTGACACAACCTCCATCCTGACCTGAGTCAATTATGAGCATCATGGTTTTTGCATGCCACTCTCCCATACCTGCTGACTCGTTTCTGCCCACTCGACCGTGTTCTCTCTCTCTCTCCCTCCCTCCCTTCCTTCTTCTTCTACGTTTACTGGATTTTAACCAAAGTAGCCCCTCTGCATTGTTCATTACAAGGCAAGCATGAGAACTCGGGGAGTCGGTTCTGAAAGAGTCTCAAATCCCCTCCTCACACACACATACACACACACACACACATCTCCAATCTCCTCTCCGCATGGATTATCGGGTTTTCGTGCAGTTCAACTTCTCAGCTCCCCCCACCCCCCGTGAACCCTGCTATTATCTTGTGCCTCTCCACTTTTTTTCCCCTCTTATTTTTCTGGGGGGGAAATGGCGCACGGAGTGCGGCCTGAGTGATGGACACTTCTCCCTATCGTTCTAATAGGCTGCCTTCGCCGTTAGAAGATCGCTCTCCAGGCCACTACCTGCTTCTGCTTCAGTGCATTGCACAAGCGATGTTAAATTGAGCGTCTTTGGGAAAAAAAAAATGTCTTGGCTACCCCGGCGAGGGGCTTAAGGAGAGCGCCCGGTGAGGTTTTTTTGTTGTTGTTGTGTGGATTGAATCATTTTTTCCCCAAATTAAATTATAAATTCTATCAAACGTCAGAGCGTCTGGTTATCTGCCGGCGCACTTTACATAAATTGTGCAGTCGACTATGAATTCTAATGATTAGATTTATTTTTGAGATGTTGCTTGTAGATTTAAGGGGTTGGGCCTCATTCGCCAACCGTGCTTGAGACATTTGTTGTTAAAACCCACTTTTATAGCTGTTTGCGTGAAGATTTTGACACACAATTTTTATTGCATGCCTGTTTGTGCAAAACATTTAATTATTGGGTTTTCTTCAATTCTACACTTACTATTTCCTAAAAACAAATTAGAGAAAAACTAGAAAATATTGGGACTATAAATTAATGAGATTTAGCTACGTATGGGTTAGTCATAAATTTTATGTTTATAAGTTTATAAAGTTACGTTGGTTAAGATTATTAGTTTGCTGCCTCATTCTTGATTTGCTTATCGTTGCTTATTAAATTTTGAATGCTCTGACAAGCTTTCAATGAGTTTAAGGCCAAGGCTGACTTTTAGTTTTATAAATCTTTGCTGTTGGAAATTTGGAGGGCAGCTGTTTAAACAGGCTTAAGTGCTATTTAAAAGCCAGTAGAGAGCTAAATGGAAAGGCCCAGGTACGTCTGTGCCAAGGAGCTCGAGCTCGGAAAGAGGAGTCTGGGATGAGACGGGGGGTCTCTTTTCTTTTGTAACCTGCTGAAAAGAAAACGCGGTCTGCAGCAGCTGCACTGCTTTTCCCCACTTGGGGGTGGTAGGCGCTCCTGTATCCAGGCCTGTGTGGGTCTCTCTTTCGGAGTGCATGTCTCACACACACATATATATACACACACGGAGAGCTTGTGCTTTAATTACCACGCACACACCCCCTGCCAGGGTACAGAGCGTAGCTGCCACTGGACAAGGGCAGAAAGACTCGGGTTGATTTACTACACTGTTCGCTCCTTGTTTCTTCCCAGAAGGGGGTAAATTGCTTCTCATATTTACACGGCGGCCAACACGAATTTTGTCCCACTGTTGCATTTCTTTATCTTTGAAATGACTTTAATTTGAAGGATTGGCTTTGGGCCTTGTTGTGAAATATAACAAAACCCATTTTCAGTGTTTATGTATGCATAAGCCACTTTTTCCCTTGTAAAAGGCCCTCCCTTTGGGGTCAGAGGTTGGCCTCTAACATGAATGGCGATTTCTGTTAAACGCTTTTTTTTGTCTGCCACACAAAAGGTGTGACAGACTTCTCTGGAGGCCTGAAAGGCACGAGCATTTCATGTCGACTCGCGGTGAATGCCACGGACCAGTGTGTTTAGGCTTGCGGCCTGCGCTAACAAAAGCGAAGCGAACTCTGCCGTTTGGCTGCCGCGTAAAGTCTCGTCTCGTATGGCCTCCCTCTCGCTTTGGGAAACTCTGGTTTTAATTAATTTTCTATGTGACGTATAATATCAGATGTGGCTTTCCCCCCCCCTCTTTCTTAGTAAAAAACCTCTCTTCCTAGATGCAGAAAAAATTTAACTGGTTTTCTAGCTGTAAGTTGGACTTTGTAAATCCACGCCACAAGTTGTTTTTTATTCTGGCTAAAAGGGAAAATTAATTAATCCTAAATCTTTAGAAATATAATGACTGTTTTGTGCATATGTAAAGGTAGAGAGATAGAGAGATGGAATAGAGAAAGAGAGAGAGAGAGAGAGAGAGAGAGAGATTCGTTGGAATATCCTCGCTGTTCATCCTGTATTACAGGTTTACATTGGTGAATCCGTTTTTCTACATCCATGTAAGCCAGATTATATCTGACTCTCCTCTCCATCCATCCATCCATCCATCCATCCTCTCATCCATTTCTCCCTTTTTTCTCCCACTTACTGCCTCTCAGTTCTTGCTGAGAAGCGTTCGGTGCGCTCGGGTTAGGCTTCATAACGCGCATAAGACGCGCCATGGCTTGTTTAACTTCGAGGCCGTAACACCAAATCCCACGCAGGACACACACACACACACACTCACATAAACGCACACACACCGGAGAGGAGCAGTGTGTGTAAGTGTGTGTCTGTGTGTGCCTGTTTAAGAACCGCAGCTCCGATCGCCGCGTCTCTCCCCGATTAAACTCCCCCCTTTACCGGCTGGAAAATCTCACTCTCTCCCGCGACTCCGCGCCGCTTTTCTCCATCTTCTCTCCTCCGTCTTCTTTTCTAATTAACATCCACAGCGTCACTGTCTTCACTGCATTTTTCCCCCCCATTTCTGTTAAAATCGAACCCTTTATATAATAAAAGCCCAGTCTTTATCGCGCTTCTCCGAGACGCGCGCGTAGTGGACCGAACACGGAGCGTGTAATAATAAAAAGCGATTTTGATCGAATTTGTTTGCCACTATAGTTGAAGATGATGGTCGTGGACGGGGAGGGGAGGAAAAATGGAAGTTGCTGTCGGCGTTATGTATAGAGTCGGTGGTGATAAATCATTAGAGATGATTATGGGTCGTAATAACGTCGCTACAGAATGCGCCACGGAGGGATTTACTGCGTTTATTCCGCTCGTTTTCGAGTCGGAATCCCGAGAGTTGGGATGCACCGCCAAAAAACCCCCCCAGAGACCATGATGTCCAGGCTTGTGAAAAATCGCAAAATAATAAAGATAAAAATCCGACAATAGTGATAAAGATATTAACTAAAAAAAACATCGATGGTAAAGTCGGGTCTAATGTGAAGAGGAGGAAAAAGTGAAAGCTTCTGACAGAAGAACAGTGGCGGATTTGTGGGTGTCCGTGAGGTTTTATTCTCACTGAATTTTTTATTCTCAAACACAGGGAGTCCCAGACGGGAGAAAACATTGCGAGTTAGCAGTCGAGAAATCCAATAAACACACTTACCTGTAAATTATATATAAAAACGGGAAAGACAATGAAATATCCTCAGAACGAGTCGCTCCGCCGATTATATATCCAGTGCAAGGATGGAAATCCAGTAAAAAAAAAAAAGTTAAGCCTAAAAACACACAAAAAAAACAACCCAGAAGTCTCAGCAGCAGTGGTGTGTGCTGCGGTGTGTGTTACTGTGTCCGCACATGTATACACACACACACTTTTACACACATGCACACACACACACACTCCTTGGCAGAAGGGGAGAGAGGATCTGCTCGGCTGCCTGGAGCTCACTATAAGTGTGAAGTTACATCTGCCTGTAGCTCAGCCTCAACCCAGCACTGACGTCATGAGAGGGCGGGGCCTGGCTTCACCCTGACTCCGCCCCTCTGTCACTCTCTCCCTCTCTTTCTCCCTCTTTCACGCCCTCCCTCCTCTTTCTCTCCTCGCTTTATCTGGCATTTGCAGGAACGCTGTGGTTTCTGGGCACTAGGGGGGGTAAGAGAAAGGAAGATGACCAGAGATGGCAAGAGTCCTGAAGAAAGAAAGAAAGAAAGAAAGAATGTAGGAGGGAGGATAGAGGGAGGGAGGGAGGGAGGCTAGAGTGGCCACTTCTAATGTCTTGTGAGCAGAGAGGGCCACCAGGAACCTTGTTCATATCTGTGTGTGTGAAAGAGAGAGCGAGCGAAGGGTGGAGAGTGAGTTGATTGCATGCAGTTAATGAGTGTATGGGTGTATGGGGAGAACACACCAGATGGATGGATGGATGGATGGATAGATGGATGGAGAGAGAGAGAGAGAGAGAGAGAGAGATTAAAAAGGCGAGAGGAAGAAAGAATTAGTGAGACATAAAGAGAAAGATAAAAGAGTAAAAAATAGGAGGAAAGAGAGAAAGATTGACTTGTAAAAAAAAGACAGAGAGGGAAAGAGATTTATAAAGATGCAGAAAGTACAGAACGGTAAAAAAGTAGATAGAAAGGGAGAGATAAAATAGGAGAAACAGAGACACGTTTAGATAAAAAGAGAAAGATACATAAAAAAGGAAGAGTTGGTAGATAAACTGATGATGGATGAAGAGAGAGTGAGAGACGTTTATAAACAGTGACAGATGAATTAAGTAGAAGATAAGGAAAGAAAGAAGGAAAAGAGAGACATAAAGAAAGAAGAGTAGGTATGTAGAGCCATGATGGATAGAGGGATGGATGAGTGGATGGATAGAGAGAGTTGGAGAGCTGTAATTGAATCTCTTAGTTCCATGTTGTGGATGTTTCTGTTTTGGGGGCAGATGCTATTCTCCTTATCACTTAAATTGCATCCAGATGGGGAAAAGTTTGTAGTTTCTCCACGTGGTGCTCAGTGCCCATCTCCAGCACCTCCAGACCTCTTATGGCCATGTTAACTCCGTCTGATCCAGACAGATTCCTCGCTGACACCGTTCCACGTTGTTTTAAAATTCAGATAGAGACGGAAACCTCAGAGTGGTAATACATGCAGCCCGTGTTGCTTTGTCTTCTCATTAACTGCCCTGATGAGAAGCAGACATTTATATACCCCAAGTTCTCGAACATATAATGATTATTTTCTTTCGACCTCATGCGAGCTTCCTTTGATATTCTATATCCAGATTTTGCCGGTAGCCTCCGACAGGGCCAGACTGCTTGCAGAATGCATCTGCTTTAGCCATTAGTGCATGTCCGGTTGGGCGAACGTTTTGCAAAAAGATGTATCTTGTATTTCATGGTATAAAACAGCTGTTATTTTAGAAACTCATGGAGTCACATTTGCATTTATGCCTTTTATCGAACGTTCTTATCCACAGCGAGTTCCAGTTATGCTAATTTCACAGACAGTTTTTATTGGAGCAACAACCCGATGGAAGTTCTAGCAGTTTAACACAGTTCTATCATTTTTGACAAACTAGTTTGGATTAACGGTTTATATTTACAGTGTTTATCAGACACAACTTCCATTTCCTAAAGACAGGGCCATTAAGAGTTGAGCAGTTGTTTTCAGACTTTCCCTAAAGCCATGATGTCTTATTGATGTTTTAATTTTGGATTGATGCTGTGAATCGATGATCGTTTAATCAATGTACCAATGTAGATCACAGTATTATTATACCCCTAATGAGGACTGAATGTGGTAAAACAAAAACGTAAATATTGTGAATATTTTGATGAGTTATGATTTTATTTTTATTTCAGTCGGACGAGGAAGACTGCAATGTGACTGAAGGCAAATTTTTGAAACAGAAGATGGTTTATGAATGATTGGATAGGGTCAAAAGTGTTTCCTCAATTAACCACCAAGAGCAAGATTAAGTTGAAAGGGTTAAGTCTCGGTTTTGGTAATCTTTTGGGTAATTGCCGAGCCGTAGTCAGTGATATAGCAGTATCTGTATACTTTAACTTATGTGCATGTGCTTGGACTTGTGTTTGGATTTTTCAGTCTATACACACTCTTTTGTCATCAGTGAACTTGCACAAGTCCTGCGAGCGGGAGCATTGTCCGTATTTAATTTACTAGCAAGGCTCAGGACAGTGTTGAATGAATCCTCACTTTTGTCCTTTTCTCACGGCTGTTTGTTTACTAAAACGGCCTTCGAGTTAAGCCCCGAACATCTGCCAGAAACACACTCGGGACAAAGTGTCCCACTTCTCTTTTTATGTTCTGTCTTGCTGTATGTCCTGAAGAGTCTTTGCCCTCAAATTCAGAGTCAAACAATGTGCTCTGTGAACTCAGTTGGCTTTCAAGGATTCGGGAGGTCAATCCTATTATTAAACCAGGATTACACTTTGGGTTTACCGTGTGTTTGTTTGTTAACAAAGGATTTCAAGAAAAATTAAATGCGCATATTTGACTGTGAAATGAAATGTGGATTTGAGTAGCGAAGATGAGTTTGGTGTCCAGTTTTTGCTTCTTTAAGTTTGCAGTGATGCTGTGAGGGGTACGGTAGTGTTTAGTCTGTCAAATGTACGTTTATTTGGCAAAAAAAAGACTCTTTACACTAGCGTGAAGGGTTGGGCGATATGAGCTCAAATCAATATCATGATTAATTTGAGATTTTTCAACCATGTTTTTGCTCTCATGGTTCACTGACAAGGTTTGTACTATAAATATGCTAAAACTGGGACAATACACGTGGTTGTATGTTTTTTAATGGGACAGTACATGAACACACACCAAGGAAAGTATTAACAAAATTCATAAAAAATATTGACAGAATTAAAAAAATAGTCAGATTACCCACCATGGCAAGATTGTGTCAGTCAGAGGTTCTGAATGTCAATTTCCATTAATTTTCGTATAACTGCCCAGTTCTTAAAAGCTACTAAAGTGTCTGGTCCAATTAGAACATCAGATTTCTCTCACACTCAGTTCCATTAAGTATTTGGGAAAGAAATGTTTCTAGTTCTCTGTGTCAGCTACAGCCGACCCAAGCATCATATTTTGAGGTCAGAGGTACACAATACCGGATCGCTCGGAGCCGAGGCTGGACGTTGTGGGTAATTCCCGTCCCTCGGGTTGCGCCACTGCTGTGGCCTCCTCGTTCGACCCCTTCTGCGGCTTTCTTTCCTAAATCTATCCTGACTCTGTCTGTCATCGGGCTCTGATTGACTCTCAATCTTACAAAGGGCCCCGGAGGTGAGGCCAAGCCAGGTCCGGTTACCTCTGCTTCGGTAGCGAGGAGGAGGAGGATGAGGAGGAGGAGGAGGAGAAGGAATGGGGGAGATCATCTGTTCTTACTCATTCTCATCTTTCCCAAGGATACAATTTACTTTATCTGGCCCATCTCGCTGTGTTTTGACAACAGAAGTGGCTTTGAGCGAACTGCATGACTCTCCGTCTTTTCTCTCGCTAGCGGTGGGAAGCAGAAGAGCCCGTTTCGTTCACTGATTTTCTTAAGTGTACGAAGAGCTTTAAGGGCTGACGTTGAGAGGACAGATGTTGACGGCGCTCTTAAAGAGCCTTCTTTAAAGTATGTATATATACACATCAAATTCTGACTTCAACTTCAATGCTAGCTAAAAAGTTATTATTTTTCTGGTCCACATGATTTTAACCTCTTAAACTATTAAAATCTTGATAAATTATAACAAAAAAACTTGCCAAGAACAACTTCATTTATTATACAAATTAATGTACATTATTAGGTTTTTAAACTGCTTAATATTCATATATTAGTTAAACAAAGTTAACTACTGCACAACAGGGGAACTTTGTTTTTGCCCTCTTACGCTACTTCAACTGACCACCACATATCTAGCACCACGGTTTTGACCCTTTGGTAAGATCTGTGTTACCTTTAAATGAAAGCCTTCAAACCAAATGAACAGCGATTGAGTCACTCTTAAGACATTTCTTTTATTCCACAGTGGTTGTTACGAAAACCCCGTCGACCTCGTGCCAGATCTTAATTCAGCAGTACGGGGCTCTCACTGCCAAACTGCTTCAGCTTTTTTAGGGCTGTGTTTATTGAAGTGATTGGAAATCTCTGTGTGCTGAGCACATACCTGATTTAAATCAGGCGAGGACTATATGCTGGTTTTGGTGTGCGTGTGTGTGTGCGTGCGTGTGTGTGTGTGTGCCTGCACATGGGACTGTTTAAAGTACTCAGCTCTAACTTCAGAGCTACAAAGTAGTAGTACTTTAAACTACAAAGTAGAGTGTCAACATGTGGTGTTACTCTTTGTAAGTGTCAAGACCCATGAGGATCATCCTCTCGAAGATCACCAGAATCCTGTTAAATACAAAAAAGATTATTATTATTATTATTATTTAAACCTTAGTATTCTTATTATTAGTAAATATATTATTGTTATTATTATTTATTGTTGTTGTTGTTATTATCAAAAGGTAAAATATGATTGTTGTTCAGAAAAAAAGGACAATTATTTGTGGAAACCAAATCTAAAAGCCAATAATTTGTAAAAATGTTTACAAAATAATATCTACTCTATGTAGAAAATTAAGTAATAATTCCTTTCTGTTCGAAGTCTTTTAAAGTATTGTCGTTACTAAATGTTTAACCAGAGTTTCTTCTAGGAAAAAAATACTAGAAAATACTAATTTTCCTATTCTAGGATTAAGCCCTAGTTAGGTTTTGAATGGAAAATCTCCATTGGAACTACAACAGCCTTAGTCTAGACTAATTTTTTTCCACATTTTGATTTCTAGCAGCCACATTTCTAATAACTTCTATTTTTTTAATGTAGTCTTGAGGAATGGTATTTACAAGCTTGTACATGTTGCAGTAAAAACCCATTGTCTCATTGTCCTAACAAAATGTAAAAAAGAAATGAGGGCAGCTTAAAAGACTCAGCACCTTATTTTACTGTATTATAAAACTAATTATTGTTGATTCATTGTTTGTAGCAAAAATATGACTTAATAAAATATGACTCGAAGTTACATATGACATGCTTTATATATACTGTTAAAAATATTCGTATTTTATACAGTCAGGCGCCGCCTAAAGTCTTTCGACTTATGTTAGCAGTGAGTGGTTGTCCTAGATTGTGTACGGTGTGCGTGCTGCATGGCTCCATTGTCTCTACCAACGTTTGTGACATTGTTACAGGACGTCCTGAATATCATATAGGGTCCTCTCTTTTCCTCTCTTTTCTTTTAATGCCCATCCCATATGTTGAGCCTTAACTCTCTGTCCCGGGAGACGAGCACAGAGACAGAGAGGCAGAGAAAGAGAAAAGAAAAACAACAATGACTTTAAAGAAAGTGACTTCCCTACCGCTCCGGTCCTCAAAAGCCAAATTCTGCCTCGGTCAGGGTGTCCCAAGCTATCGTGTTGTACAAGCGGGCGAATCCTCTAAATCGCCTTCTAAACAAACCACCCCACCCCCTTCTCCTGTTTTTCCTTATTGTCTCGGCCGCTTGTTTTCCTAAGTCTTCCTTGTCTTAGCGGGGGTTAAAGAAATTATTGATGGAGAGGATGAGCAGTGGTGGGGGGCTGACTGTCAACTGTGAGGAGACCTCTGGACCTCCTGTAGGTTAATGAGCTCTGAAACAATGGCCTCCGATCAGATTAGGATAAAAAGGAAAAATCCCCCCCCCACCTCCGCATCTTCCCCTGACCCTCTGTCTTTTAGCCCCGTCAACGGTGAGGAAGAAAGATAAAAGATAACATCGGTATACAATAGCCTCTAAATATCCTCTTTCCCCCTTCTCTCATGTAGCTCAGCGAATATGGGTTTCTCCACCCCGTAATGAGGTTACAGTTTCAGACCCAAATCTGTAATTAGCCTCCTCAAAACACCACCCTGTTCACAGCCTTTAAGGTGGTGGAATGCAGAATATATATATATATATATATATATATATATATATATATATATATATATATATATATATATATATACATATATATATATGTATATATATATATATATATATATATATATATATATATATATATGTACAATGCTATTACCAAAAAGTTTGAGCAGGTGTGGAAAAATACTGTAAACAAAAGAGATAACAGAAATATAAACAAAATGCGAAATTGAAATGAACAAAAGAAAAATCTAAATCAAATCAATATTTGGTGTTACTACCTTTTGCCTTCAAACAGCATCAATTCTTCTGAGTACTTTTAGTGGGGATTTTTGTAGGATTATAGTCATTATATTATTTTGGATTATAGGATTATAGATCTACAGTTAGTTCTCCAAGATGTTTGGAACAACCTACCAGCCGGAGAGTTCCTTCAAAAACTGTGTGCAGTGTAGCTAGAAGAATTGATATTGATATGTTATATATAAATTGATTAGATAATAAACATAGAAAAATAAACAAATATCACAGTAGCTTTTAGTGCTTATGCCTCTTTAAAAATTAGGTAAGTATTAAATAAAATAATTAAAATAATTAATAATCTTTCTTTCCATCTATCTATCTATCTATCTATCTATCTATCTATCTATCTATCTATATCTCTATCTATCTATCTATCTTTCCATCTATCTGTCTGTCCGTCCGTCTATCTATCTATCTATCTATCTATCTATCTATCTATCTATCTATCTATCTATCTATCTATCTATCTATCTATCTATCTATCTGTCTGTCTGTCTGTCTGTCTGTCTGTCCATCTAGGTGATATAAGACTTATACCTCGTTATCAGCGAGCGCATAGCGCTATTTTAGTTGGTTTCACTCCTCCAGACGAGAGTAATGAACTCCGCTATCCAGATGCTGACCCAATATAACCACGTGGAAATAATAGATTAAGAGTGATAAAGAGTGTTATTGTCCTCAGAGACCTCACGTGCCTCACTACACCTGGTAGAGGACACCATCCACTGATTGCCATAGAAACGTGTTTGTTCATGTGTTTGTTGGTGTTTGTCCCCCCATATGACTATGTTCCTTTGCAGAGAAAGTACAAGAAAAGTAAAAAAGCATTGTTACGGCTTTCTGTTTTATTCACACTCAGATCAACTTTCAACTTTTTATCCTAAAAAAGCTATAAAAGACAGTCCTTGCAGGTGTTTTGCCTTTCCTCATTAAGACACACACATTAAAACCACAGTACTTTGCAGTAACACATCTGCCGTGAATTAGAGTGTCGGAGATGGCTGCGATTGGACTCATCATGCGTTTATTTGCTAGAGATGTATAATCCAAACAATGCTCCTTCTCAGAGCACTCGTCTGCTTTTATCACTTTTCCTCAGTTTCCCTACTAGAGCTGCCGTTTTTTCCAAGTGGCATTCCAAGTTTCCTTAAGGAGAGACTCTTCTAGTCTTTAAGAGGTCACCATGAGAAGAGCCAGATAGTATTTCAAGTTTCTTTTCATGTGTCTTGTTCACAAGTGTGACTTTCTCCCCAAGTAGTTGACAAGTTCAGCCGCGGCGGTGGATTCTTCACCACTTCAAATAATTGCAGCAAATATGATTTCTTTAACATCCTAGTATAGAACTGCTGTGAGGATGACGTCAGTCCTTCTTGGCTCTGGCCCTGCCATTGCCACGTTTTTCCAAAAATTGTAGCAGCTGCAGCAGGTTGGATTCACCTGTGAACTCTGATTACTGTCGTTTAGATTGGAAAACCTTACTGAATGTGTGCGGCTGCGAGCCGGGCGTTATCAACCCTTGGCCAATTCGAGACCTGGACCACAAGCACTCGTTATCGCCCGTGCCTGTGAAAGAAAGGGTCACTGTCTTCGCTTCCCCGCTTCCCTCACGAGTGCTGCTTCTCCAGGCGCCTCTTTGGCTTGCAATGGGGGCGAAATCTGAGCCCTTTACTCCAACTCAGAGGTGTTTTTCCTCACGCTTTCGGGATCGCCTAAGTGCGGTTGACCCACGAGTGTCGGGTAACAGGTCTCTGCGCTCGGCGTGTCAGAAGTAGAGGGCCGTGGCGGTGGGTTTGACGACAGGTAAAGTTTTGCCAGCATGTTTACGCTTCTCTCCACCTCCATTGGTGGCTGACAGGACCGGAGAGGACGTCGGATCTGTCGCCATCACTTAGTGGGACGTGAGCGGAGGATTAGAACACTAGACCAGGCTCCTCTCATGTTGCTTTTGAGTGCAGATTTCAGCTGTCGTCTCCTGCTTGTGGTGGTGTCGGCGGCGAGTGAATGGGACTTGCCTCGACGTGTTTCAGGTTCAGTGGTGGTGAAACGTTTTATTAATAATAAGGTATTTTATTTATAGGCGCCTCAGGGAAGCCAACAATAAAACACAATAACAAAAGACAAAGTGAAACAAGAGTAGTCTTTATTTTATTGACGAATTGTGAAAAACATTGTCCAATGTTTTACTGTAAAAATCGGAACATCCCAGCGCAGTGCATATGGCACCACAACGACATGTGACCTCTGCATTTCACTCATCCGTGAAGGAGCGCTGGGCAGCTGACGTCCAGAGGCCAGGGAGCAGCGTTTGGGGACGGTACCTTGCTCATGAGTACCTCAGCGGTACCTTTACTCGTCCAAGATTTGAACCGGCGACCCTCCGATCATGGGGTCAACCCCCTAACTGTTACGCTGCTGTTAAACGTAAACAAAAAGCCAAATTTAAAACTGGCAATTCAAACCTAACCTTGCCCAATATACGTCGGCGTCCCCAACAGTAGAAACAAGCCCGGGCCGTGAGCTCTCGACATTTTCTCCTCCGCCTTACACACCAAGGAAGGCCTTATTAAAGCTGGTTTCTATGGCCAGATTAGGCGCCGGAGGAGATGAGTTGGCTTTATTATGACGGAGTTTAAACAGGGCGTCGAGGACGTGCGACTTGCGGATGTAAAATTGTTTCTTCTCCCCCTCCCCTCCACCTCTCCGGGGCTGATTATGATAACGCGGCGGGGTGAGATTCAATTCTGCACCATTAGCATAGTCGACGCCCTTGAGGCAAGAACTCCTGCTAACTCCACACTCCAAGAAAGGTCAGGCCAATAATACGAAGATGACATTTTCAGACTGCATTATAGAGGCAGATTACCCGGCGTGCTGAGATCAATCCCGGGATAAAAGCGGTAAATCACTTCTCTCTACTGGCTCTTTCTCGACGTGCCTGCGTGGATATTTGAGTGTGTGTGAGAGAAAGAAAGAGGAAGAGAGAGAGAGAGAGAGAGAGAGAGGCTTTTAACTCTCTTGGGGGCATCGTTCGCTGCCCACCTGTTATTTGGTATTGCATGTGTAAGCCTCATTGAGATTCTGGGGCTGGGCGATTTGACCCTGGGGTATATCACGATTAATTGAGAATTTGATTTTCCCTTCATTATTGACAAGCTTTTTAATGTAATAATGCTATGAAAACTGGGATTTTTGAGGAAAATATTAAGAGAATTATTTTTGAAGTATTAACTGAATTTTAAAAATAATCAGGGCCGTCATGGCCAAATGATATACGATTAGAGCAGCTGAATATCAGTTTCGACTCATTTTCGAGTAAATGCCCAGCCCTATGAGATTCTGTCATCGAAAAAAGTGGAGCTCCGCCCCCTAATCACCCTCTTCTCCTCCCTCCCTCCCTCCTTCCATCCATCCGTCCATGAAAGGAAGCATGTAGTGCTCTTTTAAGCTGGAAGGGATGGTGTGAGGATGCTGGCGAAAGAGAAAGAGAACAAGCGGCTCTGTCTCGTGTTGATTTATTCCTCTCTCAGGATCAACTTGTTTCCTCCGTGCTGCTGACTCAGTCCTGCCTTCCCCCTTCACACTCACTCTCACACACACACACACACACACACACACACACACACACACACACACACACACACACAGTCATGTATTACTATTTTTGTGAGGGTTAGTCCCCCATAATGACTAGATGTATGTAATTTTACACCTACACCGAACCCTAACCTTAACCTCAGTAACCAAAAAGCACATCTTTTTACACTCTTTTAGTTTTCTCAAATGAAACAAGCACATTTTCTGTAAGTCATTTTTCTCCTCATGGGGACCTCTCAAATGTCCCCACAAAGCCCAAAAAAACAGATAAAAGTGACAAAAAGGTCCCCACAATGCCATAAATACATGGACACACACACACACATACTACCACACACGCATTATTCTTCCGTGGAAGTGTGTGTGTTTCCTTGTGAGTTTGTGTCCCCTCCCACCAAGTAGGGGCAGATAACATCCCAGATGGCAAAAATAAAAGGAGACATCCCAAAAAAAACCAGCAGAAGAAAAGTGGGCGAATTTTGTCGCCGCTTCCAGCTCCTTTTGGAGTAAAACGGGAAAAAAAAGAGAGATTCTGCGGCGCAAAAGCGCATTTTCCCCAACGGGCGAGCGTCTGGAACGGCGAAGGGATCCGTAATAATTGATTTGAGGAACATCGGGGGACAAATGTGTAATTAACACTGAAAATGGCCACTTTTCTCAGATAAGAGGCTTAGATTAATACCCATTTCCCTACCCTTAAATACAGGAAGCGATTCTACCAAGAAAGAAAGAAAATAAATTAAGGGGCCAGACTCTCGTCAGTGGCTGCCGATCCCGATTTACCGTTTTTCTGAGGCGGTTTCAGGACTGCCGTAAGAGGTTTAGGACGCGACCTCGGCCCCCCGAATGGCCTTCCAGGTCTGTTTTCACAAAGTGCTGATTTTCAAACGGAATCCGGTCTTTGCGCCCGCCGCCGCCGCCGGACCAGTTACAAATGGCTGGGCTAGCTGGCTGAATGACAGATGGTTCACCATTTCCTGTGTGTTTATGTGTGTGTGTGTGTGGGTGAGAGAGGCTGAGTGTGTGTGAGAGTGTGACGACGAGGTGTGTTGGATGGAGAGCTTTCACCGTCCTCTTCTCTCATTTGTGTAAAGGTCATTCCTCAAATGCTAAAAATGTCAGCCTTCTCTTTTCGGAGGCTTTTAGCAACTCAATCGCATTATGCGGCGCAACCTTGCCGTTCCCTCCGACTTTGTTGAGCCATTTTCTCTTCTTCCTGTCACCTCGCGCGACCCCCCCACCGAGGGAGGGGATTGTGGGTAGTGACGCATGTCGCTGTGCATTTTTGACCCCGACGCCTCACATTTCAGTGCGTCTCTGATCATTTGAGTTTCTGCATTTAGCCGGTGATGTTGGAATTAGCTTCTACAACAGAAGATTGGCTCCAGCCTGAGTGATGTGATTTTAAGCAAGCTGAACGTTCCCAGAATCTGGCAAGCACTCCTAGCTGCTGGAATGTTGTTTTAGGGGTGAGGCTTCTGGCTCCCTTTCACTATAGGATCGCGCTCATGCTAAAAGGCAGGCGTCTCGGCAGCGCGAAGCTTTGATAAACGAACAGAGCACTTCAGGACTCCTGACCTCTGGCGAGCCTCCAACCCCAGTGAAAGGTCTTGATGCTTCAACATTCCGACCCCTTTCGCTTAGGTTTGCACTCGTCGTCCTCGTTTGTCCCTACGTGCTCAGCTGAAATTAAAATAAAAAGCAGCGTCTCAGCATTTTATTATAGGGTGTAAGCCAATATATTGTTGATCTATGCTGAGACATTGGTTAAAATAATCCGGCAACTCTGCCTTCGTCCAAGATAAAACTTTCATCATATGACCCTCACAACAAAACCAGTCGCTTGTCGCAACACAGGTTTCTGAGAAAAACGAGCGTTTATGTTGCGTGGGGTAAAATTTTGGATTTTTTGTTTTTGATGTTTTGAAACAGTGGAAGGTCTATACTGTACTGTTGTGAATAAATTTCGCTGAAAAACTTACCCTTTCCATCCTAAAAAACATGACTTTCTTGAGGTGAGGAATTCAATTCCAGCAGAATGTTAAAAGTTTCTGTTTTGAGCGCTCTACTTCAATATTCACAGTAAATCACTGGTTGACTAAGCGTGAAGATATTTCTCCGGAATCCATCTTCGTCTCCCGAGTTCAGTTAACCTAACGCGAATTCAGACTATCCGTTAATGGCTGTGAATGCAGCGTGAGCTACCGTAAGTAAAGCAATAGCCGCGACCGCAAGCGTCTCTGTGAGTGCTACGGCGATAGTCAACTTCAAAGGCAGATTTCTCCGTTTCTCACTTTGAATGTTGATATTTTGAAAATTTGTGACCATGAGGTCATTGGACTAATGATTCAACATCACTTTGGTATGAGGTGTAGTACGCTGAGGCGTGCTTACTGCGCCAGGACGGCAACAGGTGAATCTGAGGGTGGGGCGTGAGGCAAGACTTGGCAAGCTCAGCCTGAGCAGACTCTGTTAGTGTTTGTGTGTGTGTGTTTACGGTGTAGGGGGTGTGTGTGTTTGTGTGCAGCCCCACCGGAATTGGAACCTCCTTGCCAAGTGCTTCTCCCATTCGATTACTGTAACAGTGCCGCAAGCCTCTCCGAAACGAGCGCAGGTGTCTGCGTTCCCCCCACGTCTTCTCCTTCCTGCTGCGGAATGGGATGAGGATGGATGAGACTCGTTGCGCCGCTTGTTAATGTTTAGCCGAGGCGCCGCGCGCACCTGCGTGACGGGAGGACGAGACTTTATGGATATATATTACTCCAGACACAGCTGCGCTCCGAGATTAAGAGTTTTTCCGCTCGTGATGATGGAACGGGCGTGTAAGCTTCTGATTGAAATTGTAATCAATCGATGCAGATCCCCAACTTCAGGTTGTCCATATTAAGAGACAGCCTAAGGGTGGTTTCAATATCATCACCAGACAAATATATATATACTGTGTATAATCTGTATGTGACGGAACCTCAGCCCACGAGACGAGATGATGATACACAAGATTGGCTTCATGAGAAAGAGAGGAGACAAGATTTTAAAAGTATTTTAAGGAAAACTTGATGAAACATGTGACCTGATGAAACAGATGTGTTGTGGTCACCTACCCACGGTTGGTCCCCGCCTTGCACTCGTAATCCTGCGTCCTACTGGAAAAATCGTGTTAAGCATTGAACTTGCAACCATATGGGCCCTTGATTGGAAAGCAATGATTGAGTAGCTTTCTCTAAGCTACCTGTAGATTAGCTGTTTTTGGCATATTTCTGCCCAGGTGGAGCAAGCACATGGAGGTGTAGTTAGCGTGTACCCATGGCAGATTTTGCTCACAAAAGTTCCATTGCGTTGCCACAAAAAGTTGACATAATATTTTGCAAGAAAAATCACCTCGATAAGAAATTTGGTTATATATTATTAATATTATTATATAAATATTAATATATTATATATTAAGATCTTAAAAATGTATTTTCCCCCTGGTTTTCAATGGTGTTGAACCCGAAATGTAGTTGTAGTTTAATTTTCATTCTTTACTGGGTTTTTGTTACCAAGTGAAAATGTTTTGCTGAAGAGTTTCGTGAACTTTGAGCCAAAAATGGAACGTGTTCACTGTTGACGTCGTGTGTTGCTGATGTTATTTGTGGTAACTGTCATTTCCCAGTGATTTTGTTGCCCAGCACACCTTATAAACTCATCAGTCAGAACACTGTTTGGGAGGTTGGAGGGAGGTGCAAACGCCCTCCTCCTGCTTGGTGTCTCCTCTCTCGGCGTGAGTCGGTGCCCACGGCCATCGCTGTGCTAAATTTCACGCCTCTAGTGTCTCTCTCTTTCCAGAAGAGTGAGAAGGTAGGAGTTGCGGGGGAGTGGAAGAGAGCTGGAGAGTGACGTCTCGCCTCGGACAAGGATTTAATCAACTCAAACGCCCGTCAGGGGTGTGTGTGTGTGTGTTGTATATACATATATATACTGTGTGTGTGTGTGTGGAAGGAGGAATTGTTTTCGCTCTGTCTTTCTTCATGGCAGACACCAGGTGCAATCCACACCTGCATTGGAGCGGCTCTCTTCCACCCCCGTTAATTGGAGTGCAGGATCCCTACTAATGAATATTTTCTCCTTGGCTCGGCGTGGAGCTCCGTCTGCAATCCCACGCCAGTCCCGAGAGAGTCGGCCTCGCTCTCCTCCTCCTCCTCCTCCTCCTTTCTCTCACTCTCTCTCGCTCTTTCATTCCCTCTCGCTCTCGAGACGTCCGGGCAGCTCTCCTTGACTGTATTATCACAAGAGCCTATTATCGATCGCCTGAATAATCTTAAATTGCTTCCCGCTCGTGTGGGGAGGGGGGTGATGATGGGCGTGCATGCTTTGCGTTTTGTTTTGGACTCCTGCTGCATGCTGGGTACCTCTGGAGGAAAGCAGCTAGAAAATAAGCAAGGAAATACAGAAACTACACGAGGAGTGAAATGACGAGAGGCAACGGATGGGGACGAGGATTTTCTGTGACGTAAATGTGATGAAGCTTTACGTTCGCATTCTCACGTGCGGTACGAAGCATGAACGTGTGCTCCGCATTCGCCTAAAAATGTGCAAAAAAAAGACAATAATGAGGAGAAAGTTGTTGATTTCGCTTCTTTCTGAGTAGAAATGTTCTTTTCTTGTGTCGTGACATTAATAAAAGTGGCCCTGGATGTCAGCAGAGATGGTGGTGGTGGCAGTTTCACCCCTAATTCACCCCTAAGTCATGTTTTCATGGACGTCATCCCAAAACTGTGTTCGTTTTTAGCTTTCCTTTTCACAACATTTCTGATCCCTGCTTATTTAAACCCTTAACTGTTAAAAACTGCTGCTGTAGAGGTTTGTAGATTGTCTTTGGGCCCCAGCGCTGTGACGCAGCTGCTGCGTATGGCATTACTCACCTCATTTGTCTACAGGTCACACTTTCGCAGCCTTTTAGTACGGCTAATTGTGTCTGTAATCCGTCCTGGCTGGCTTTGGAAGCGTAATTGCACTGGTTACAAGTAGCAAATAAACCCACGAAGCCCTCAGTGTTATGCTACAACCAGCAGCTGTAGTTGTTGTAACCACAAGACCCTTGTTATTGCAGCAAAAATCAGGATGTGGATCGCAGGAGCTGTTGATTAAGGATTTGTAGATATACCCATGAGAAATGCCTCGCTCCCTTCCTCTCACACACACACACCCAATACGGAGTGTGTCGCGAGCGCCGAGGCTTCGTTCTTCGCTTCCTGCGAACAGCAGGGTGGTCCCTCTCCTTCCACGACGGTGATCCCAAAAAATCCGGCTAAAGCCCTGCGCCAACGCGCGACCTGTATACTACAGATTACGTTTACTCGCCTGTCAGTCATCACACAAAAGCTGGCGTGGGCGAAAACGCCTCGGAGTTCTCGCACTGACCTGCGGCTCCAGGAGGGGTCGAGGGTGACCTCTGACCTCTTCAGCTAATTTAAATAATTTTATGATGGCGTGTCTTTGTGAAAGGACTCTAGACTCCTGTCCGCCTTTTTTGGGCCTCATTCGCCAACGTTTTCTCATTTGAGGCTTGTCCTTAGGTAAGAACAGAATCTATAAACGTTGATTTTTTGGTGCAAAACGTGCTTATTGGGTTTTCTTCATTTACTTCAGTTACAGCTGTATAATATTATGCTGTTTAAATGTCTTGAGAAAATATTGGTGAATGAGGTCACCATTGTCGTAAAGCAGCAGTTTTGGCCACAGTGGGTTTGGTCACCGCCTCACGCCTGAAGTCCCGGGATAAACGCCGGTTCCTGCGACGCCAATAAGGATTAAGCGATTCAGATAATGAAGGAATGAATAAATATATAATCATATGATAATCACTTTGTTGGAATTTAATTTGTCTGCAAGGTCCAGGTACAAGTCCTCCAACCCCCTCAAAAACAGAATCTGTTAAAACCTACCCACAGTACACAAACAGGACATCCATCCTTTTTTCCTGCCAGGCTCCGCCCCATGTTAAATTAGCTGTGCCAGTGACAGTTCTGGATCATTCCACTTTGTGACCCGCCTCTTTGTGCCAGCGTTGCTGTCGCTGTTGCCCCTCTTCTCCCCCATGCCTCTGTCTCTTTGCCAGTCAGCTTTGTCGGCCATCTTTGTAGTACAAAAAACAGCTTTTAATTAAAATCGGTACACTATGGTTCGACCGTCCATAAACGCTCGTCCATGTATTAATCGCATTGTGGGGACCTTTTTGTCCCCTAAAACCACTTTTATCTGTTTTTTTGGGCTTTGTGGGGCCAAACCTGTGTGTGCTGTTGTATTTAGGGGGTCATGAGGACCTGGTTGTCCTTAAAAAGATTTTTATGGCCTTGTGGGGTGTTTGGATCAGTCCCCATGAGGAAAAATGATTTTATAGAACATGTCCATGTTTTGTTTGAGTAACTAAAAGAGGTAAAAGATTAGGGTTAGGGTTAGATGCAGCTGTAGAATCATTTACATCTAGTCATTATGGGAGTCAGTGGAATGACCTCACAAAGATAGTAATAATGTCTGTGTGTGTGTGTGTTCCTGTATTTATGGCATTGTGGGGACCTTTTTGTCTCCTAAAATCTCTTTTATCTGGGTTTTTTTGGGGGTTTTGTGGGGACATTTGAGAGGTCCTCATGAGGAGAAATGACTTTATAGAAAATGTGCTTGTTTTATTTGAGAAACTAAAAGAGGTAAAAGATGTGCTTTTGGTCACTGAGGTTAAGGTTAGGGTTAGGATTAGGTGTAAAATTATATACGTCTAGTCATTATGAGAGTCTATGGAAGGACCTCACAAAGATAGTAATGCAAGACTGTGTGTGTGTGTGTGTGAGAGAGAGAGAGAGAGAGAGAGAAGGCATTAAGAGACATTTTGCCCACTGGGATAAATTCCATTCAATCAGGACATCAACAACTGCAGGGTCAAATGCCAATTTGGACTGACCATTTTTATTTTAACCTGCACAACTTTTCTCACATTTACAGTGGTCTTATTTTACTCTTCTTATATGGTCATCGGTGTATGTGCACAGTAAATGCACAAGCCAATTACGTGGAGCTTTTTATTGATTTATTTTCTCAAATGAACCTTATTTTATGAGGCCTTTTAGTTCTTTATTTCGCTGAAAACCTTATCGTACTTGAAATGAAAAAAGAACATTTATTTTACGACAATTTTATTGTCAGAGCAATTGCTGCTGAATTGCTGAATTATACATTTTTATTTTATATGACATTCGTTTGTTGAGTGCAAACAGATGTTGGTGCAGTAGGTAGGCTACTTCAAAATACGTGGCACTGAATCAGTACATTAATTTTAGTTAAACACCAGTAGACTGTGATTGTGCAAAATATTCAATTGCAAATAGTAAATTACATACGCAAGAAAATATGCATTAGTCTGTCTGTCTTTCTTTATATGTAGATCCATTTACTATTCAGTCATTTAAAAAAATTTTTTTTAAATAAATGGACATGGATATATAGACATACAAATATATTTATCTGTCTTTCTGTTTGTCTGTCTGTCCATTGAGATGGAATATTAATACTCGTTGAATTTTGGTTGAATTCTCCGAGACTCTACTCCATAAATGTTCATGTTGTTCAGCTGTAAGGTTTAGATTAGATTTTTCTGAGGGATACCTGCGTTTCTGGCCTTTTTTTCCGCTGCGTAGCTCGTTCCCCCTCGTTGTAAATATGTGCTTTTTGGGAGTACACCTGCTTGTTAAGCAACACCGGAGCCAACCCCAGCAGTTGGCCTGCTTCTCTCCCCCTGCTGTTGAGGAAAAAAAGGAGGGGGGTGGGTGGTGGGATGGTGAGGGTTTTGTGGGGGGTAATATGGCTTGGCGGGCGAGCTGCTGTGGATATTTTGGCGGGAGTAACGGTGCCCACCAGTGCCCGCTGGGGGTATTTTGGCCCCAGCTATAGAGATATAGTTGGCCCCAGCTCCCCCTGCCCCTCTTCCATTTAACCTGCCGATTACAAGCCGCCTGTGGAGACGAAGGCAGATACCTGCAGTCAGCTCCCAAATTGGGAGGGTCCATGACTGTGCCAGGGGACGGAGAGCTGGCGCAGTCTTGTTGGTTCAGCAGCAAGAATTTGAGATGCAGCCCCGAGAAGAAGAAGAAGAAGAAAAAGAAGCAGCTCGTAGCGGCTGTGCAAACTCCAACCACACGCCTGTCTGTGTTTAGTTGGTAATTGGGAACCAGATTGTCGACATCGCATGTGAACCAACTGTATCCTCACTGGTCTGAAAGGATTGGTCATTGAATCGATGTGTCGACGTAGATCAGTGTATCGTTATCCCCCCACTGTCTGTCTTCCTCTGTCAATTAGCTTCAAAAATGAGCCGCGTTTCGCCTTACGAGTGTATGTATGTGCATATGTGTCGGTGTGCGTTTAGGTTTGCGTAGGAGCCGCTCCTTGCTCTTTGGCTTCTTATTTCACACCCCGAAATGGCGAGCGGGAACTGTGTTGCTCATTAGCTTGTCTGGGTGTTACGCGGAGCTTAACAAGCTATTTGTTTTTGCGGGGCTCCGGCAGGTGTGTCTTTGGCTTTCGCGAGCCGCCGCGGCGAGATTGGTTTGTGCGACTGTAATTACTAATTTAGCGAAAAGTGCGGCGAAAACAAACAGCGGCGGCTGAGGGGAAACTCGGCTTGATGGGAAGAGAGCGAGAGAGGGAGAAAGAGAGAGAGACGGAGAGAGAGAGGGGAGGGAGGGAGGGAGGGGGGGAGGGAAAGGCAGCCAGACGACGGGCCTCTGACTGCCTCCTTTCAGCTTCAATTCAGAGCAGGTAATTCCTTTCGAAAGCCATCGATTCAGCTCGGCCGATTGAATTTCGCCTCGGCCCTAAAAAACAACGAGGCCTTGAAGCGGCCGGGGCCCAGAGTGTGACGGAGGAGACGTGAGGTGCGGGATTGGCCGAGGCTTTGACACCATTACCTTTATGCATGCTCTTTCTTCACCTCCATATGTTGCTCCTAAACGGCTCTCCTCAGCCGTCCTGAATAATTATCCACCTGATCTCTGAAGCTCGGGCCAAAACGCTGGAAAACGGCTTCCTCATCTGCAGAAGGGTTTAGCGTGTGAGTGAAGTGCAGCACAACATGTTTATCCCCCGGTTTACTTCAGCTTCTCTTCACCTTGACCAGCTGCCCACAGAATGCAGGGAAATGGGAAACTTGCGCATGCAGACAAATATCTATCCACATGTATTATTTTTAAAAGAACGATTGCTAGACATACCATAGTATGTATATAGACATACCAATGAATGATCTATCTATCTGGCTGTCAACCCAACCGTTCATGCATATTAAATTCTTATTAATATATAGATTGATAGATAGAAATTATTTACGACATTATATATGCCTGTCTATTCATCTGTAGATAGATAGACAGACAGGAAGATAGATAGATAGATAGATAGATAGATAGATAGATAGATAGATAGATAGACAGACAGGAAGATAGATAGATAGATAGATAGATAGATAGACAGACAGGAAGATAGATAGATAGATAGATAGATAGATAGATAGATAGATAGATAGATAGATAGATAGACAGACAGGAAGATAGACAGGAAGATAGATAGATAGATGGATAGATAGATAGATGGATAGATAGATAGATAGATAGATAGACAGGAAGATAGATAGATATATAGATAGATATGATATACAGTTTGTAGATATATTAATACACAGATTGTAGTTTTCATTATGTGGAATAAACTATAGGTTTAGTGTTAAATCTGTCAGTACAAACCTGGTACATACTGTATCTAATAGCAGTGTGTAATTGTGTGTGCGTGTGTGTGTGTGTGTGTGTGTGTGCGTGTGTGTGTGTGTGTGTGTGTGTGTGTGTGTGTGTGTAGTCTTTGAATCCATCTGCAAGTGTGAGGGCCCTTTCTCATCTCCCTTTTAACTTCCCTCCTCCCTGTGCTTCCCCATGGGGTCCTGGCTTGTATGTGGAACATGGCAGATCTGTATCGCCCCACTGCCTCCCTCTCTCTCCCTCTCTCTGGATCAGAATGCACTGTGCTGCCAAATTTCACACCTCTGCCAGAGCTGCCACTCCCTCATGTTTATTCTGCAGCCGTCAGGACCCAGATGATGGAGGATCCTCAAGCTGCTTTTAGAGGCCAAATTTTACACACCGCTCAATTTGAACCAAATAAATGCTTGAGTTGCTCCTGAAATCTGAAGCCACACTCTGCTTTTTCCCCCTTTTTGAGCTTTGGTGTTTCATGTCATTTTTTACCATCAGCTTCCTTTGTATCCTCCTTTTGACAATACTGTGAAGATAAAGAAAACACAACGACGGTGGGTTTCTGTGAATATAGTTCACAAGTCTTTAATGGCAAACACTCTTGCGGTGAGATAGTGCTCAGTTAGCACACAATCGCCTGACGTACCGCTTCCCGTTAGAAGAAGGAGAAGACGTGTGACGGACGTCGCCAAGGTGTCAGCAATTACCTCACTTTCTCACCGTCTCACTTCTGAGCTCTTTTAATCCCCCACCTTCCACTTTTACCTCCTTAGAATTGCCCTGTCATGTCTGAAAAACACGCTCTGCTCTTTGAAGAAACTCGGACATGAGGGTGTGAGTTTTGTAGGACCTGCTTCAATCGGATTCAATCAAACACATCCTTCAAAGCACCAAGTATGTGTTTTTAATGGATCACAAGTGCGTCCATATAGTAGAGAAGAAATCACATCACAAATTGACATCCAGGGTCGAGTCCTTACTTGGTTTTTTTGATCCTCAGCCTTGTGCCCCCTTGCTGTCAGAGGTTCAGAGGTCAGGGAGAAGATTAGTGTGGCATGTTTGTGGAAGGTTAAAGGCAAGTGGCTCCCATTTCGCAATCTTTTATCGAACAGCTTTTAGTGAGGCCTTCGAAAGAGTCAAAGGTCAAGCTTCTTTTACTGCTGATCTCTGTATACTTTCATTTCTCCGCGTAGCCCCAAACCTGTATTTTCTGGAAAGTGAACCCACTGTGAGCCCCCGCATTCTTTGCACTTGTCCCGTAATTTTGCCCACGTTTGTCCACCAGTTTAAGACTCAACCTGTATTCCCCAAGCAGCTGTAGGGCTTTTTTTTGCTCCCCAAAGGCCTTTTTGTCTGAGTCTCCGATGTTGATCTAGCAATTACCTAATTGCCTGTTACAGAGCTGCAGTCATCCATTAGTGACCAGTTGTTGTAATAAGCTGAAATTGAAGTGGGGACTCAGTGGTCTAAAAAGCCAGTTGTCTCAAATGACAAACCGGAATTAGGAGGCGGTGGTGCGCACTGTTGGATCTTTTTCTTTTTTCTTCTTCTTCCCTCCTTCTCTCTCCTGTTGCCAAGGAGCGATCCGAGGTCTAATCCTGCTCCTCTTCCTCCTCCTCCTCCTCCTCCTCCTCTTTCTCCAGGGTTGGAGGGGTTTGCTATTGGAAGCAGCTGGGGTCCTGCTTTCTCCCTGCAGATCAGCAAACCCGTGTGTCCTCATTAGCTTAGCTTCATCCGTCCTCTTTCCTCAGCTGCGGTGAATCCAGTCAGGCACGGATGGACCCTCGCTGGCTAATACTTCCATCTTAAGGAAAGCCCTAATCTTCATCTGAAAGGGAGCAGGCTCCGGATTTGGGGACGGCCCACCACACCCTGGTCTGGTCTAATCCACCCCCGCCTCCCACCAATACCACCACCTTAAAAGTGGACACTAGTGACACAAGGGAAACGGCTAATGCGCTGTGAAAGATTCTGTCCTTTTTACTGACCTGGTGTGGTGTGGGTCTGAGTTGTCTGAGTTGTATGGTACAACAGATACAGATATGTATTTGAATTCAAATTATCATTGCTGAGGTTGTTAATATATATGGGAATAACAAAGGCCCCAGAATCGAGCCCTGTGGCACACCAGATTGGAGAGTGAGTTTCTCAGAAAGATAGTTAGTTGTATCTGTTGACGTCTATTATTTAAGTAATTTCTAATTCAACCTAAAGCAGCTTCAGCTTCAAATACTAGCCAGACATGATAAGGGGATGTCATGGTTGACAGTATCAAAAGTTTTGATTAATCAATGAATAATGCAGCACGTGATTTTCTCCAGTCTAGAGCACTGATAAGCACTTTCATGGTAGCAGTAACAGAATACGACTGGTGGTAGGTGGTAGTTTAGGGATTTGAATATATGACCACTAGGCTACCAACACCTGAAAAAACAATAAAAACGTAAAGCGAATGTAAACATTTGATATTTTGTCTGTTATTTAATATCCAATGTTGAGTAAAATGAAACAAAGACTTCACCCAGCATTTGATATAGAAAGATAGAAAAATATGAAATACTGGTTACAATCTTATTTACCCAAAATGTGATATTTTTCCACTATTTAAGAACTCACAAAGCTATCATGACATAATGTTATTTATAATAAGCTGGTTTATTTTCTTAAACAGTACTTTAACCCTTCTGTTATATTGTTTCTCAGCAACACCAATGATGTTCCTGGTCAATTTGATTCATTTTCAAAAGTGTTTAATTATCCAAAAGTGTCTAAAAACAAAAAATCCCAATAAACCTTGTTTATATGTCATTATTAACTTCATTACTAACCATTTCCATCAATATTTGGTGTAATGGTGTTATTTACCTCTCACAGATCATGGTTTAATGAGGATAATTCACTCGTTTTTCATTAATAAATGCATTTCAAAACTTTTTTAATGTACATTGGAAAGACCTACATATAAAACACGACAGTTTTACGACATTGATTATTTTACATTCAAATTGACTCTAACAGTGTGTATGTAATATAAACATGCATATTATATGTTGATTACCCTTATTAAGCCAAGCACAAGAAGTTTCATACTGAAAAAATACTTTAAACTATTTATTTTAGATTTTTACAATTTTAAATGAGTCAATTTGACCCGCAACGTAACAGGAGGGTTAAAGAAGTTTACCCCCTGAAAAGAACATTCAGTATAAAAACACAAAGTAGTCCATTGGTGATTTGCCTGGTACAAATTACACAATGACGAAACTCATAACCTGGCTGAAAGAGTGTCCTTCTGTCTTTTCATTAGATTTTTTGTTGGTTAAAGGACCTAGTTATAAGATACTTGACTATGACTGAACTACTGTACTACCATCTGATCCCAAAGCAAGAACTTTACCTCAGATTTATCAGTCTCTATATCCACATCAAACACTGTGGTCTACATTAAGAAATCCATGACCTGCCGAACAGCCGGAAATGACAGCAGGACTCATTTAACCGTGATCCTCAGGGCTGATCCACAGGGCTGAAAATGGCTTCATTTTGTGTTGTATCGTGACGTGTGTGCAAACTTCCCAAGCTCCGTCTTGCCTCACCTCGCCCAACTCACCTGACATCAAAACCTTTAGAAGACTCAGTGATAAATGGAGGCAGTGGTTTGACTGAGGATAAGGACAGAAGCACAGTTGGCATCTGATCTCTTCAGAGCTGGATTTGGAGGTGCGCCGAAGCTCTTTGTGGCATTTAGACGGCTGAAGCCTTTGAAGGAGTTCGCAGGGATTGGCTCCGAACAGAAGGGGGATTCCACTTGGCCAGTGTGGACTCTCCCAATCAGTCATGGTCCATTTCCCTTTGCTAATTCTGCTTCATTACCTGTACGGAATAGCCACGTAGCTGCAAGGATCGCTCGGCTCTCGAGCCGTAATTACATGGAGAAAAGCCGAGGAGAGCCAGCACTCGTTTTTGAGCGAGACTGTTTTCTTTTCTGCATATTTTTTTTTTGGAAAGCTGCAAAAAATGTCGGTACTGTTTTTGGTGTAAATACATTTGAGGGAAAAGAATAACAAAGCAACATTAACAAAAGCTAATTGTGAGATTAATAGTAAATTAATGCTAGGTAATAACCAAACTATCCTCTTATGATGATTAATAAGGCAGAAAAAAAACAGTATTAAAATGTGATGTGTGTACAATCTAAAATGTATAATGTATGTGTTGTGTGTATGAGGTCTCTGCCTTATTAGGTGCCACATAATATTGCAAACAGACAGAATAAATCTTTAATTTCTGTTATTATTGTGATATAGACAGTATTGTGAGTCAATGTGTCAGTGTGAATATACACACATTAAAACTTTTATATTTTTATATTACATTATTTTATTATTGGGTTATAGAAGAGATTTATATGACTTCAGATTTAAAATATTTTGATTGCAAATTTGAAGATATATCAGCCAGACCTGTGTGTGCTGTTGTATTTAGGGGGTCGTGAGGACCTGGTTGTCCTTAAAAAGATATTTATGGCCTTGTGGGGTGTTTGGATCAGTCCCCATAAGGAAAAATGATTTTATCGAACATCTCCATGTTTTGTTTGAGTAACTAAAAGAGGTAAAAGATTAGGGTTAGATGCAGCTGTAGAATTATTTACATCTAGTCATTATGGGAGTCAATGGAAGGACCTCACAAAGGTAGTAATAGCGTGTAGAGCTGGATATCGTTGCTGATTTCCTGAATCAATTCGATTCCGATTCACAAGGTCATGATCCGATTCAATTCTCGATTCGATTCAATATCGATTTATTTAGAGATTTCTTTGCGTCAATACTAGTTTTGCTTGGTTATAAAATAACTTGTTTTAAAACCGAAGTGTTGTCAAACATCGGCCTTTAGGCCAGACGGTGATTTGAGCGGAGCAGCTTCAGCCATGGCTCTATTTGTTTTCAGTTTCGCCGGTCTCACGTTTTTATATCTCTCCTTGCGCGGTCGCGAGAGCGTAGTCGCAGGAAAAGATCGATCCGCGAATTTTTGAATCGATATCGTATTTTTCGAACGAGAATCGATATTGATTGGTGAATCGACTTTTTGAACCCAGCCCTAATAGTGTGTGTGTGTGTGTGTGGGTGCTGTGTGTGTGTGTGAGAGAGGCGAAGGTCCATTTTTGGCCTCGAAGGTACAGTGCAGAGAGAATTTTGGAACATTGCAAACATGGCACGACTCTTGCAGCTGCATTCTGCATTAACATCAGTTACCACAGGAACGGAGGAGTTGAGGGCAAGACGAACGAAACCTGGAAACGAGAGACAACCGAGCCCTTTTTACTTATTTGTTTCTCTGTTTTTTGTTAAAGGGCCCCGCTCTTCAGGAAGACCCCAGCGCCAAATGGAAATTGCTCTTTGGAGTGAACGCGTAGATGATGTTCTTTCTGGGCTATTAGGGTGGCGGCCAAGCAAAATGTCCATCCACACTTGCCTGTTTAGTGTGGGATTAAAATCTCTCGCAGGACTCTCGCCAGACATCCATTTTAGCCGTTTCGCTCTTCCGCTAAAGTGCTCTGGTTGCCCCACCATGGGCCGGGTTCATTACCGAGCGCATTTGCCTGGCTAAATGAGATTGGAAATGAGATGTACGCGTTTTCCGAGCTCTCCTGCAGTTCGGGGTTCGTTCCTGGCTTTGAAATTTAATTATGAGGGATCGCCGCGAAGCCGTCCGCTAGCAAACCTTAAAAGCGTGCTCCTCACGGCCCCTAAGCCGCAGGTTACGCCGTCGGTTTGCCTTCGTTGTGGTGAAAAAGAAAAGGCCCTTTCCACTCTGCTTTCACTAAATACACTGATGTGGAGTGTTGGCTTAGCAGCGCTTTAAGTGTTTGCTTTTCGCTGTGGAGGTGGACTTTTTGTTCGAACCAAGCGTTCCACTTAAAAAGGGGGTCAGTTATGTAAGTGATATGTTTAGGAGATAAAGCAAAATATGCAACACGCAACATTTAGCATAGATTTTAGCATGCTGGCTACATTTAACCATAATTAGATGGTTAATCTCAGTTTTGCTTATCTTAGAAATCACCTAGGAATCGGGAAATCGTTCAGCTTTACAAGACGAGGGCAGCGTCTCAAACCACTATTACTTTACTACGTAGCGGCTGTAGTGGTGTGCTGCCTCCTCCGAGGTGTGTTTGCTTTCTGAGTGTGCCTGATTAAAAAATAAACGTAATAAATGCATTACATAGTTAGTTTAATTTACATAACGTCAACTTTAAATGACTGTTATGATTAACTTTTCCCCGGGCACTGCCCTTGATAGCTGCCCACTGCTTCTTCACGGATGGGTCAAATGCAGAGGTCACCTTTCGTTGTGGTGCACTGTGTGCTGTGCTGTGGTGTGTTCACAATGACAAATAATCACTGACAACTAGCTACTAGTTGTTTCAGTTTGCACACATTACTAGCACACTACTTATTAAAGTTCTAGTGTTGTGGGTTTGTGTGTTTGCGTTAATATGGGGGTGGTCATGTACTGTATGTGAGTGTTGAATTTTGTAGGCTTTCTTAGAATGTCACGTGATGTATGCAGGGAGTTCTTAGAGGTGTACACATAATTAAATTCCATTTAACTGCATTGGTTTAGAGCATTTTCCAACAGGCATTGTCACAAAGCTGCTTTACAAATGAGCAAGTCCGGAACCAGAGGTGGAAGGAAAACGTCCCTCTGTAGTAAAGAGAAAGAAGCCTTGAGACGAGCAAAAACTCACAATGGGACCTGAACAGTTACTATATAGAGAACTCCATCTTCATATCTAAAATAATTGCAGCCTTTCATCCACAGTTTTCATTTTACATTTACAACATTTATCAGACTCTCTTATGCAGGGAGACGTCAATTTTTCAGATTTCAGATTTTAGATTTCTTTGGTGCAACCTGGGGTCAAGAGATTTGCCCGAAGATGGGTCCAAAGGTGCTTTTACACAACTCCAGGCCAATCATTTGATCACCAACACAGAGGTTTAGTCACAAAGAACACTGTCCCATTTTCTTGAAAATATCTCAAACAAAATGCAGACTCATAGGAAAAGTCAAAAAAATCTACACATCAATATATCGCGATATTTCATTTCACGATGATTTTTAGCTCCAAAAATCTATATTTCCGAGGGGGAGAATCATGCACCACAAGCAGCCTCAGAGCTTGTTTTGGCTGAATTATTAATGTAATGTGATTGATTAAGATCACCCAGATCATACACAACAACTCGCATTTCAGCTCTGTTTTTACATTTTCAGTGAACTGTAGAATATCACAATATTTATGGTATCACAATATATCGTAATATAATCATATCGTGACCCATGTATCGTGATACGTATCGTATCGTGAGGTCTTTGCCAACACCCAGTCCTAGAAATGACTACAGATTACCACTAGACTACTATAAAATCTATAAAACATCCCAAGCTGGTGTCACTCGTATTTTAAAACTATATATATTCTGTGAGGTACTCACTTTAGTATCAACTCCTCAAAATGTCCGGTAAGCTTAACGGCTTGAGCCCGATCGTCCCGATCCGGTACCGGGGCAGAATGGGAAGGCTTAAAATAGTCGGTAAACATAAAAAAAACATATGCATGTGGCACATCAACATCACCCATAGAATCTTGCCTAAAAATCTCACAAATTCCACCTAAACATAACACAATTCCAACACCAAACACATAAATAAACAAAGAAGAAAACACCGCGTAGGTCTACGTGGAAGAAACACAGCTGTAGAATCTATACTACTACGGCTAACCGTGCATACCATATATCATATGAAAGCTGGGACTCCACAGATTATGCAGATAATATGTATTTTTCTTTGCCGAACATGATTTTTGTTTTCATGTTCTGCTGTGTTGCATCGTCCTTTATTCTGAGCCAGTAACATGTATGCTGATTCCACAGTAATCTCACTAGTGTTACCTTTACAATGATACCAAAAGCATAAAAATAGACATTGTGGTTGCTGAGATTTACACATTTTATTTGGGGTATCTTTTTTACAGCAGAAATCTGTAAAACACTCTCAGGTCTTAACAGGTTAAGAAAAACACCGAAATCAGCCTGGCAGTGCAAATCCCAGTTAACTTTTCAACCGGAACTTAGTCGAGACTCTTTTGATAAAGAACCCAAACAAGTGTGACTTTACAATTTGTGTCTTAACTAATTCTCAGCCATTGTCAGAGCTTCTTCTGCCAAACCTCCTCTCTCTCTTCCGTTCCTCACTCTCTTCCAGGAGTGGCTCGTTCCAAATATTCAAATCAAATGATTCTGGACAAAAACTGAAACTTTCCAGACTCCTCACCTCCCCTCCGCTCCCCTCTCCTCCCCCAAAGGCCTGATTATGGTCGTATTTTTTGTGCACTTTCTGAACTTCTTCCCAGCGTCATTTGCATGCCGAAATCATGGCCCAGTTCGCCCTCCGAAATAAAAAGTAAAAGAAGGTCTCTTCTGGCCTCTGTGTCTCCGTATTACCGCATTCGGCCTAAGCCTTCACTTCCCCTCCCTGCCATTATCGAAGCAGGAAAAACAGCAACAACAACAACAACAACTGTGAATCTGCTCAAATGGCCCCAACATTGCACTTTTAGAATAACAAACAGCTTCCCCTGCTTGCGGAAACGGCGACATAAAAACGGAGGGAAAAAACTGCTGAAACTCCATTTTCCGTGTTGGTGTTACTCTGATGATACGGTGGTGGTTTAAGCAGCGGTGGATTCAAAGCCTGGCTGATTCCCATCGAGACGCGGCGATAGATTTTCCTTTTTTTTCTTGCCCGACTTGAGATTAAATCCCATCTCCTTCTGGCGGTTCTTTTTTTTTCCCTATTTTTTTTGCCCCATGTGACGGGAAAAGGGGCGATTTACTGCGAACGCTTTTACGGCGTTAACGCCGGAACGGCAATATTCTCCCCGCGGCTCTTGGAATCACCTAGCAGAAAGTACATAGCCTAGAGATTAAACATGCCATCGAGACGGAGATTTAAAACTTAATCTTCAAAATTAATTTCAGTCTTGGCCACTGGAGAGCGTCCCGTTTTTTAAAAACGTGGAGTCTCAAGACTTTCCGTGTCGTCCCGTGTTTATTACGTAATGCGTCTGCCGAAACGGGAACCTCCACTTTTGCCCCAATTTTCGTCTCCCTCATTTTGTTAGATCTTTTTTAAGCAGCAATTAATTCTGCCCTGGAAGCGAAAGCACGTGGCTTAAGTGGCCGAAAGCGGAGCCAACTTGACGGAGATAATGTTGCGGGAAGAGACAGTCTCCTTCTTCTTCTTCTTCTTCTTCTTCTTCCGTTAGTTAAAAGGTTTAGCCTCTATTGTTTATCAGTCATGTTTAGACGGCTTTTCCTTTTTTAAGGAGATAAAGTTTGTTGAGCGTTAACGACAAGGTTTCCAGTTGCGACAAATTTTCTATCAACTAATCTATTGACTTTGATCAGTTAGTCAGTTACTCTTAATGAGAAATCAATATTTGCTATTAACTTTGCACTTAAATTTTCAGGATTAACTTTAAATTAATGTCAAATTTTAGTAAACTAGTAAAATTGAACACATGTATATGTTAATTATTATATTTATGACGATTGCTACACAAAGAATTGTTATTAAAATAATGAGCCCAGATTTTACCCTAAACATTTTGGGCTGCTTTCTCGCTCATGGATTCAGCCTAGTCTTTTAAGACTAAGTTGTAGTACCAGTGGAGATTTACCATTCAAACTCAAAACTAGTCTAGGACTAGGCTTAATCCTCAACTGGGAAATTGGGCCTTTGGGGTGGTTTCTTAAACAAGGATTAAGCCTAGTCTTGGACTGAACTGCAGTACCAATGGAGATTCACCATTCTAACTCAGATCTTGGCCTAGTCTTAGTCCTTAGTTCTTAGTGGGAAACTGGCCCTTTCTCACGTTTTTTAATGGACGTGTAAAGTAACAGTTAAACTACTTTGTGCCTTTAATAAGAGGTTTATTTAGCAGCTACAAGGTCAAACCATGTTCAAAATCTTGCGTACAAATGGTAATTTATGGTGATTTTACTCTGCTGCGACTGCCGTGATTTATTAAAAAACTGATGTGTTACCTGGAGCAGAGCCGGCATTAACGCAGTATTTATTAACGTATATTACAAATAATTAGAATTGTTTCAGAAAATGAAATTGATTAAAAATAATGGGCCTCATTCACCAATATTTTCTTAAGTTTTTCCCTAAATTTGTTCTGAAGAAAGACATTTAAACAGCATTATATTACACCACTGAAGAATTGAAGAAAAGCCTATGGGCCATTTTCCCACTAGAATTAAGCCTATGCCCAGACTAACTTCATGTTTGAATCTCCATTGGTACTGCAGTTTAGTCAAAGACTTAATCCTTACTAGACTAGGCTTAAACAACCTCAATAAGCGTATGATTTGGAATAAAATTTGCCAAAGTGTTTGAAGATTCTGTGCTTATCTAAGAACAAGTTTCAAACAGTCAGAACCTTCATGAAAACTGTGATTGCTTTTAACAATATAAGAAGTGTTTTTGTCAGTGATGATAATATGAGCCACCCACTAAATGACCAAAAGAAGAAATGTAAACTGTGCTTTTAGCATAAGAAACGTCTGATATTGTTCTGCTCGGAAGACCTGAAACGACTCGAGCCTGTAAATCCGCTCTCTGCCAACACCTACGATGAAACGAAACAGCCATCGACGTTTGATGGCCCCGATTTGCGCGTGATGTGATAAAAAAGGAAATGACGGCGCTTATCTCGGGCCTGCTTTACGACTCCGTGTCATGTTCGGAAAGGGGCGAGCGCAGCAAAATTGGAAAAACACTTCAGTCGCGATTGGCTGGGGTCTCACGAATGGATCACGCGAAAAGGAGGAGTGGAGCGTCGGAGGGGGAGCGAGTTTTGATCAGATATGGAATAGGGAGCGGCGGCCGTTTGAAGCGGTAATGCGGCGATCTATAAATCAGCGGGGTTGTTCTCCCCTCTTCCCTCCGTCTTGCTATGAGGAGAGAGAGCTAAGGAGATGGTTATCGCGGAGGGAGGGAGAGAGCTGGCCTTTTCTTTATTTGATTTTTTTGGACAGCAGAAGTGAGGGGAGGTGATGCTGAGAGTGTGTTACACACCTCCTCCTGCCTGACTCGTCTTCCTCACTGTGCCCCCGAGCCCTCCGGTCCATTTAGATCATGTTCAGCACGGGGGAGCGGAGGCTCGGAAAAACCCGAAATGCAACTTCAGAATTAGAATTTAATTCTGGGTTGTTGTTTTTTTATAGCGTCGTTTACACGAGTTTTCATGTGGTTAAAAAGTAACTAAAGCTTCCAATGTATATACACTTTCCAAGTTTTATCATAAAAAATCCATAGTGTTTTTGTCCTGAGGAAGACAGAAGTCGGACGACGGCTAATATTCCTCATGCATCATTGATTTTCTTTTGATGGTTTAATTAGTTTGGAGTGTGTCTCTAAATAGCACTTCTGTAGGATTTTATTACACTTCATATCGACCAGATATCAATTGTTTTTTTGCGTTTACTGACTATTTAAAGCCTTCTGTTCTGCCTCCGGTACCGGGGATGATCGGGCTCAAGCCGTTAAGAAGGGGGCCATGGTGGTGCAGTGGTTGGTGCTGCCGCCTCACAGTAACAACGTGCTGAGTTTGAGCCCCGGGTCGGCCATAGGGTCTTTCTGTGTGGAGTCTGGATGCTCTCTCCGTGTTTGTGTGGGTTTCCTCTGCTCCGCTTTCCACCCACAGTTCAAAGGCATGCAGCATAGGTTAACTGGCGACTCTAAATTGGCCCTGTAAGGTGTGACTGTGCGTGTGTGCGCGCTGCGGTGTGTTGGCGTCTACACGGGGTTGGTCTCAGCCTTGCACCCGTAGTTATCGAGATAGGCTCCGCTCCCTCCCGCGACCCCGATTGGGATTAGGCGCTTCCGATGATGAATGAACGAATGAATGAATGTCCTTAAGAAAGTGAATTTAATACATTTAAATAGATATTTACATCGTATAATACAGTATTATGCAACTGTAAAAGTGATGAGAACCCAGTTAGCTAATGCAATAAAATTTGTAGAAGATTGTTACAGTTGTAGATTCTGTTCTTACCTAGGAATAAATCATTCATTCAGTAATGCATTATCCGAACCGCTTAATCCCACCCGGGGTCGCGGAGGGGACCGGGACATATCCCAGGAACTACCGGGGCAAGGCGGGGACTAACCCTGGGCAGGCACCAACACACCGCAGGGCTAGGAATAAATCTTAAATAAGAAAACGAGACACATCGTCAGATGAGCAGGTTCAAGGCCCTAAAGAGCAAGACCAGAGAGCGATGGAAAATATCGCTCAGAAGGAAATGGGAAGAAACATGGAGAGGAACAAAAATGTGAAACAGGGCCCAGTCCCACAAAGTGTGGAAAAAAAGTGAGCATGAGCATGTATTTGTCAAGATTTTGGTTTTTGGATGTCCAATTCTGAATTCCAGCTGTAAAACCTTTGTAGGATCCAGGATCCTTTGCAGTCCAGTTGCTCCTGCAGGATGTCCACTGGGCCTCTAGTTCCAAGTATATCATACACAGTAGGTGTCTGGATGGATTCTCGAAGTCAGATCCAAGAAAATAAAACCAGGACAAAACCTAAAATCTGGGTCTTTCGTTTGGCTCCACAAACCAATGAAGAATGTACACAGCTTGGCCAAGAAGCATAAAGTGGTGTGAGGATTTTTGAAGTACACAGCAGAATTCAGGGTGGACATAACTCTCATAATGCAGCTCAGGAACTGCACTCGACAGGCCGGGCTGAAGCAGCAGCCTGGAGGCAAAAAGAGAACTGGAATCTTTTCTAAGACCATCACAAAGACACCGCACATTTTTTGTAAAAAAAAAAACAAAACTCAATTTTTTAGTTAAATCAGTTTTAAAATCAATTAATTACGTTAGACATCAGATGTTGATATTCCATATTTTATGAATTAAATTAAAAAGATTTTTAATACTTTTATTTTTAAAAATGATGGAAATGCTAGTTTCTCAGAAGGTCTCCATCCTCTGACTCCATCTGGCAGATGCCAAGAGCGCACTGTGATGCAATAACGCAGATGCCACCTGGTACCTAAAAATACTTGTCTTAGCTTTCTGTTTTATCTTGTAACGATGTAGCTTTTTTGGGGTCTCTGCAGCATTTTATAAGTAGCTTTGCTAGTGATAAACTACTGAAAATGTAGTTACGTTAGTGTGACTACCTGTAGTTAACTTCTCCCCAGCACTAAATGCTGATAAATTCATGTACCGTCCACCATTTCTCCCTGTACCACCCGCTGCATCGAGTCACTGATCCAGATGGCCCGCGGCGTGACTGTCGCTCGGCAACCCGCCGCCACCGCCGCCGCCGCATCCCCCCCGTAACAGATGCCGCGCTTAAACGGGACTTCTGACATTAAAAGATCTCCTAAGCGCTCTTTCTCCTCCAGCTGTTAAGGGCCTTTTCCCCGTTTAATGGAGATGCGGGAGATCATGGGCTACATTACTGTCGCTGCTGATACACCGAGCGCTCGCGGGCCACTTTTGGCACATTCTAGCAGCCTCTCGTCCCTTCAGACACCCTTAACTCGGCCATTTAATTTAATCTGACCCTGGATGCTGTTTCCATTCGTCCAACTGAGTTTTCGTCGACCAAAGAAGCTCTCAGATCTCAGTTAGGGCTGGGCAATACATTAAAAAAAATTGAAAATTTGGGAAATATCAAAACTGACATTAAGAACCACTAATTAACACAATTTTGCCCATTTTGTTTGTTTTTAAATTATTTTTGATTGAATTAATTTAGTTGATTTAGTTCATTCTTTCTCCTGTGCGTGTTCATGTACTGTCCCCTTAAAAACATATTACTGCACGTGCTGTCACTTGACTCCACCCAGTGAACTATGACAGGGAAAAACGCACCCAAAATATTCATTCATTAATTGCAGTGGTGGAATGTAACTAAGTACATACATGGCCCTGTCACTTTTTTTTGCTGAAGTTGCCTAGGTTATGTGCCTGTCTTGGAGGTTTAAACCAACCAGACTGATAGGTTATTTTATGTGAAGTCGCTTACCAGGGGGTCGCAACATTGAGATGCTTTGCAACAGTTTTCATTCATCAGTATGGGTGACGTATAAAACGTTTTGCTCTCTTGAACTAGAGGCACTTGTCTGGGATAAATGATAAGGTTCACCATCGACGATAACGTTAGCTGCCATGCAAGGTAATGAGCTGCTAGTTCACTTAGCAGCGGTTTATGAACAGATACGTTACCTGATGTCCTGTGACAACTGGCCTTTTTTTAAATGAATAAGTTGTCCTGTGTTTGGTCCCAGTTTGACTAGCGTTATACTCAGTGATGTCACTTAAATGACAGATGACTGATGTGATGACATATAATATTACTGAAATATTGAAATAGACCATTAAGTGACAGCATAGACCTATTGCACAAGTACTTTTAGTACTTTAAGTACGTTTAAAAGTAAGTACTTCTTACTTTTACTTAAGTAGGGTTGATGATGTAGTAGTTTTACTTTTACTTCAGTATATTTTTTGCTGGTTAATTGTACTTTTACTTAAGTACTGAGAGCCAGTACTTCCTCCACCTCTGATCAGTCGTAATTAAAGTCAAATATCCAGTTAATCGCGATATTGATTTTGAGGTCATATCGCCCAGCCCTAATCTCAGCTCCTGCTGTCTAGACGGTCTGACCGTAACGTATCCTCGCCGCCCGGCCAGCTGTGACATATCACATATTTGAGGGAGACAATCCCCTTATTTTTACTGGAGTTAAATATGCCCCGGGGATATTATATAGCTGCAACTGGAGATTACACATCTCCAAGCTGAATTCCTGCCAAGCCTGACACGAGCCTGCTACCCGGTTCAAACCTGATTAGTCCAAATTGAGGAATGAATGGGCCCCCTTCAGTTAGAGGGGACTGGGGGTTCGGGGAGGTGTGGCTCGCACCTACTGCTACATTTTAAACTGACCTGAGAAGGTCCGGCTGTAAAAGCAGCACCGGTTACAATCTTGAGATACAATCTTTGTCCTGTCCTGATGCATTAAGTGAAAGTGAGTGATTATTTTGTCATCATGAACACACCACAGCACAACACACAGTGCACCACAGCGAAATGTGACCTCTGCATTTAACCCATCCGTGAAGGAGCAGTGGCCAGCTAACAAGCGCCCGGGCAGCAGTGCTTGGGGATGGTTCCTTGCTCATGAGTACCTCAGTGATAACCAGCCCTGGATTCGAATCTGCGACCTTCTGATCACGGGGCGAACACCCTACCGTTACGCCACCCCAGAATGTCCAGTCTGACTGCCTTGTGTAGTCGGGGCAGATTTGTTCTGCGATGGAGGAGTGTGGAAATCTCCTCATATTGCACATTGTAGATTTATTCCGACGGACAAAGCACATTAAGGATGGACAGGAACATGAACAACATGTGAGAGGAAAGGGCGGGGACGCAACAGTAACAGGGACAACAACAACAATAATAACAACAGTGGTAATGATGAAAGTAAACAAGTAAACAACAAAACAACACAAAAAACAAGCAAAAAAATTCAAATAAATAAAACAAAAAAAGGAAAAAATTATGAATGAATACATCATATTATAACATTTATGTACATATGTGACCTGATCTGCCGTAATGAGTCGGACGTCGGCGTTCTGTTTATTTAGATACGGGCCAATTATGTTGAAAAACATCACAAAAATATCGATTTTTCTTTTTTGGAGACCAGATTAATTTTGAAGACCTTTTCTTTCATATGAGACCAAAAAAGACAAATCGGTATTTTTGATGTTTGTCAACATAATCGGCCCGTATCTAAATAAATAGAACGCCGACTTCCGACTCATTACGGCAGATCGGGTCACATATAATTAAATTCATATCATAATCAGAATTTTAGAAGTTTATTGCAGTAGTATGATTTGAGGAAGGGGACAGTACATGAACACGAGCATTATTCAATATTATTACAGAATGTTAAAAATAATTGTAATCATCAGAATCAGCAAAATTACGTCAATTAAAGGGTTCTAAACATTGCTTTGGATTTTTCATTAGCCTTAGAATGTATTATAAATACGAGGAACATTCATCAAAGAAACGTCTTTTATTTCTGCTAGAGCGGAATACCAAGGTGACATCCAATCCATTCGGTCAGTCGGTCGGGACGACTCTCCTCCTTATTCTCCTTCTCCTCCGCAGTCGGGCCTGAGTAAGTAGGTTTAGAGTCGAGGAGGAGGAGGAGGAGGATCGGGTCGAGGCAGGGAATCCATTTCGCTTAAGTGCGAGGAGCTCGGCCTGGGTTAATCCGAGACAAGCGGCGGAGCGATCGGGTTTCTGCTCGGCGGTCAGCTGCGGTCTGGTTCCACTCCAGTTCCGCCACGCTTTACAAGAGGCGCCTTTCCCCCGCCCCCTCCTCTTCCTCTCCTCCCTCCTCCCCCCTTTTTCCTCCCCTCAAGCCCCAAAACCCAAGAACATGTCAGAGCCCTTCTTGAACCTCGCCGGCAGCCTATAACCACAAATCTAATCGAGGGCATGTTTCTTTGCGGGCCGGGTCTGTATGGAAAATAACATTCAACGCATGCTTTAGAAGTCCGCCGCGATGCATTAGCGCCGACCGCAGAAGTCCGGCCTCGACCCCTCGTCTCAGCGTCTGGTCTAATTAACAAATGATAAAGTGCATCCAGTGCCAATTTCTTTTAGCGTCTTTCTCTGCCTCGGTCTCGTGGAGCAGAGAGCGCCACAGCAGCTGTATTTTTTGGAGAAATGTGGCAGCGACAGGAGCACGGCTTTGGGTCGGAACATGCTGAACCTCACTGTCTTTTCTGCCACCCGGAGTGGTGCTGCGAACTTATCCCTCCATAACTCAGCCCCGAATTAGGAAGAATGCAGGGGATGGAGGGAGTTTAAGACAGGGGGATGACATTGTACATGGGGTTCTTCTCCGAAACTCCAAGTCCCATACTTTTAACAGGATTGATTTGGGCAAAAATGTTTTTTCACTGTATAATATTATGTGAAGAATGAATTTTCACCAAAAGACTTTTCACCAATTTTCAACAACAACATCAACAAAAGTAATTCTAGAATAATTTACCTGATTTTGGCCAGTTCATCTTCATGCAAAACAAACCAACATATAAACATTTGTGAAAAAAACGTTTTATTTCCAACTCAAAAGCAGGTCACTGCTATATTTGCTCCTCTGAAGTGAATTTTTGGGGGAAAATTAGGAACTGTATTATGCTGGTCAATTTATTAATATAAAATCTTCCACCATAAAGGTGAAAGTTTGAGATTATTTGTCAATGTAAACACACCACAGTACAGCACACAGTGCACCACAACGAAATGTGACCTCTGGATTTGACCCATGCATGAAGGAGCAGTGGGCAGCTCTATCAGCACCCGGGAAGCAGTACTTGGGGACGGTACCTTGCTTATGAGTACCTCAGTGGTACCTTTACTGGTTCAGGATTCGACTGGCCACCTTCTGATCATGCGGCGATATCCCTAACCCTTACGCTACCAACTGGCCCAGGTCTACTAGTGACCTCTGGATTTGACCCATCCATGAAGGAGCAGTGGGCAGCGCTTTTTTGGTGCTTGGGGACAGTACCTTGCTCATGAGTACCTTTATCAGTCCAGGACTTGAGACAAAAGTCACTCTGGAGAAGAGCATCTGCTAAATGCTGTAAGTGATTCAACAAAGAGCGTCTCCCCGATTTAGAAGTCTTATGGTCTGAGGATACGAGCTCCTCTCAAGAGTCTCTGTTTTGGCTATTAGGAGTGTGATGTTGAATTTTAATGCGTGTTCATTTTACGAGGGTGTGTGTTCATGCGTGTGTGTGTTTTGATCATGGCAGGCTTAGCTCAGCTTTTTTTTTTTTCCCGCGCATACCGGACACAAAGTGAATGTTTTCCCTCCTCATGAGAAAAAGCGTATCCTAGAGACGTCTCATCGGTATTTGCGTGTGCTTGTATGTATGTTTTGTGCGTCTGTGTGAGACAGTGTGTGTTTAAAGGAGTGTGTGTGGGGGGGGAGCCCTTTCCGTGCGAGATTGCATTTATCTTTACTCCGCGCGGCTCTGCTTTCGCTTAGCGTCGGTGCGGTGGACTGGCGATATTCTTTTGAGATAAGCCAATTAAGCACCCTTGCAAGTTTTTTAACTATCCGCGCCTCATAAATGATGAAAACGTCGAGAGCGCTGGTGGTTACTGGTGGCTCGGCTGTAATTAGAGCCTCCATTAATGATCACAAAGTCCCAGTCCTTTGAAGTCTTCTCCTAATCCTGACAGTGTCACATTCTCTTAGTGTGCTGGGGGGAGAAATAGCAGTGGAAAGGAAAGAAGAAGGATAAAAACGGGGGGAAGAAGGGATAATCTGATGCTACGTTCCAAATTAGCCGTGGTGTGAAGCTTTCTAAAGTGAATATTGAGTTTTGGGGATAGATCCAGATACATGTAAATAGAATTTGATACAGCTTCTGATATGTCAATATTGGGGTGCTTTTTGGATGTACTGTAGTATAAATATTATCACGTTAATGTCCAATTCCAAGTTAAATATGAAGTTTTCATTGCCAATAAAGAGATACGTCTTCTATTCACACTTTCTTGTTTCTTTTTGTAGATTTTAGGGGACAGACAGTCAATAAAAGTCGTCTCAAGACGTGCCGTCTCTCCGTTCTCTCTCAGTTTTGTTTATTTTGCCCTCTCTGCCTCCATTCCTGTGTTTATACGGCCCGCAAAGTAAACTGCAGTTAATTCACAATGCAGCTGTGAAACTAGTCAACAGCGCTCCAGAACTCTTGTTTACCACCCACTACTCTGGATCCCACGTCTCTCTGCGGCTGCCGATACTCGCTTCAACGCTTTCTTACAAAAACGTCCAAATTTGACCATTTCCACCTTACTTTTTGGAACTTATCAAACCTGCTGTCACTTTTTTGTCCTCTCAGAGTGTCAAGCTTCTCATTTTGACCTCCTGGCTCTCAAAAGGAGAGGAAAACATTTACATTTTTGTCCAGGGCAACTTTCCATTTCCTAATTACAGGGACAGTCATCATCTTCCACCAATATATGGCCGGGCTGGGCAATTTCTGCCCTGGGGGCCCAGCATCCATGGGTTTTCCATCTGCTGGCAGGTAGGAGTTTAATGATACATCGATTCAGCGATCAACAAGTCCATATCGATGAAAACGTTGATCTGACATCTTAAATATTGCCAAGCAAAGGAGGTCCTTCATATTGAACAGGAGGCTATTTTTATAAAATTCTTGACCGAGCTCAGAAATATTTTTCTATTTTATTTGACTTGCTTTTTATGATTTGTGAATGAATGAAAAGTGAGTGATTATTTGTCATTGTGAACACAGCACACAGTGCACCACAACCAAATGTGACCTCTGCATTTAACCCATCCGCGAAGATGCAGTGGGCAGCTAACAAGCTAACGGGGGACAGTACGAGCAGTGTTTGGGGACAGTACCTTGCTCATGAGGTACTTTACCGACCCTGGATTCGAACCAGTGACCGTCTGATCACGGGGCGAACATCCTACCATTACGCCACCGTAATATAGATGAAATTGAATGAAATTGAAATTGTAGCAGCTGCGATAGCGTTAGACTTCAAATCACTGTAATATCGTATTGTATCATATGTGGGGGAAGTTGCTAGGGTCATCGATTCAAGTCCCAGACTGGTAAAGGTACAACTGAGGTACTCATGAGCAAAGTACCCAATGCTCCTTCACGGATGGGTCAAATGCTAGAAGTCACATTACGTTGTGGCGCTGTGCTGTTTGTACAATGACAAAATTTAGTCACTTAAAAATTGTGATGAAACTTGGTTTACAGCAATAGTCTCAGGTGAAAGCCCTCCAGTGGAAAGGAAAGAAGAATCCAATCCAGAGGATTGAAAACCTCCAGGATGTCAGCTCTTTGGCACCAGAATAATTGGTAGAATTGTGCTCTCTAAATGTCACTCGCATAAGTTTGTTAATACTTACCATCAAATCATTTCTAATCGCAAATATGACAACACGCCGCACTGTAAATGAGATGACATCCAGCAGGGAGGAACGATTTGTCTCCTCTTTGTCAGACATGTTTTGTTACCTTGTCCTTCAGACTCTGTCAAATTGTGGAGAAAAAACTTTAGCGGACGTGGGATGCCGATGCCAGTCCGGGTTCTCACCAAAGTCCCGCCTGTCTGGTTGAACAGAGGAGGCTGTTTATTAGGAGCGCATCCAACCGGAGCCGTTCTGGCTCAGCTCCGCTCAGAGTTGTCCAAAGTAGCAATGATTGAATGAAGTGCCGAGCAGATGGTGACTTTCCCTGGCATTTTCGACAGAGAGAGAGAGAGTGAGAAAGAGAGAGAGAGAGATGGACGGGAAGAATGAAAAAAAAAACCCACCACGTGACGCGGTCCAGATGTATGTTAACGCGGTTTGGTCTTACCTGTATTGGTGCCCGCTCGCTTCTCATCCCATCAATCTCGCCAACCGTAACCGAATTGACTTTTAATCACGCAGGCATTTAGCCCATCTGCTGCCCCGCTTAGCTGCAGTCATTTTGCCCGGGTGCTTCTTGGCCCGGCGGTCTAAACTTCGCTCCATGGCTGGGTTCGAACAGAGGGAGAAAGTCACCTTGGCGACCAAATGACAACAGTTGCATAAAAACGGGGTCTTGCCACCTACCAGCTTGGAGGTCATTCGGGAAAGTGGATGTGATTCTCCCTGACAAAACGCCTTTAATTACTACACAGGACTGGCGTTCACATTTGGTCCATTTTTCCGACGGTCATTTGCACTCTGCTTTGGGTGCTGCCACGTGAGCCCAGCTGAGATTAGTTGGATGAGTTGGAAAGTTCGTTTTTATGAAAGTAGCTTGTAGAGGTGAGGCCGGATTTTTTGTGCATCTGAATTGAAACACAGCAAAGAAATTCAGGTTTCGCAGTTAATGAGTTGACAGTTTTAGAGTTTCCTGGAACAAGTTTCTTGTTCAACTCTTCCTTACAAGCACGACAGTTTCCATTTGCGGCAAAAAACGTTGGAAGTAAGCCTATCTTTTTAGCAAATGGATCCCTAATGGTCATTTGAGCTTGCAATGGATAGTTTCTGGTAGTGCTTGATGTTAACATTGTCTTGCAAATCTCACGGAGGGCTAGCAGAAATTAGCATTGGGACGTCATTATTGTCAGTTGTTAGCATAACGGTTAGGGAGTTGGCCCTGTGATGGACGAGTCGCCGATTCAAGTCCTGGCACATTGCTCATAGGTACCGCTGAGGTACCGTCCCCAAGCACTGCTCCTCGGGTGCTGCTCTATAGCTGCCCACTGCTCCTTCATGAATGGGTCATATGCAGAGGTCACATGTCGCTGTGTGCTGTGCTGTGTTCACAATGACAAATATTCGCTCACTTGCTTACCTAGAATCAGAACTTTGTGTCAGTTCTGGGCAGGGACGTAGCACCAAATTCTGGGCCCTATACACAAGCGGTCTCCATGGGCACCCTCCCTATAATAAAATATAATTCCAGACTTCTCAAGGGCCCACTCCCCACTCGGGACCCGGTTACGTCAGTCCCACTTCTCTCTCTCTCTCTCTCTCTTGCTCTTCCTCCCTCTCTCTCTCTCTCTCTCTCTCTTTCTTCCTCTCTCTCTCTCTTCCTCTCTCTCTCTCTTCCTCTCTTTCTTCCTCTCTCTCTCTCTTCCTCTCTCTCTCTTTCTCTCTCACTTCCTCTCTTTCTTTCTCTCTCTCTCTCTCTTCCTCTCTTTCTTCCTCTCTCTCTCTCTCTCTCTCTCTTCTCCATCAAAAAACCCCGTATCGGATTCCATTCCGCACCGCCTTCGTCATTATGCGTCCTTCCTCCCCTCCGCTCCTACCTGGCGCTGCCTTGCGCGGCGATGTGTTTTTCTCTGTTTTTATTGGCTCCTCTGCTTCCAGATGCTCCCTGTTAGCATTCCAGCGGCAGCGACGGCTAAGAAAAACATGGATTAGTTTCCTGATATTCAACACCCGATCACTAAAGGGACCTCAGGTTTGTCGGCTTCTTGGAACTGTCCAGTACGGGATTGCACCTGGAGCGAGAATTGTTTGCTTGTTCGTGCCTATTTCAATCTTGTTCTACATCGTTTTTGGGGGGGTGCTCTCCCTTGAGAATGGCATTTCGACGGGCTACACTGCCCCCTCTTTTACCTTATTTCTTCTTTGGAAATATGTGAGAAGGCTTGATTTTGTTTCTGAAGCATTCATCCACCCCCGTAAAGAGGCATTTAAATATTTTAGCTTAGTTAAGAGTGAAGACAGCTGCCCGAGCTAGAAGGGGTCACTCGATAAGGCGGCGCACTCAGCTTCTAAAGCAGTCACGTGGAAGACAAAACAGATTTCTCCAGACTTCTCTGCCTAATTACGGTGCATTTAATGGAGGCTCACTCAGCTTTTGCATCCTAAATGAAGTCGAATATATGGTAATATGGTGCATAGTCTGGAAACTCAGCATTGGAAGGAACTTCCCCTCGCTGTTGAGTTCCTTGATGTCTTCAAATGTCAGAAACATCATCAGATTTAAAAAGCGAAGGCGTCATTAAAGGTCCCATATAAAACACTTTTCAACAAGTTAAAATGAGCTGCACTAAACATGTCTCTGAAGTAGTTTACTGTGAACACCTCTCAGATTAGGCATTTTCACCTGCTTTTTACCCCTCTATTACAGACCCTTTCAGAACATTAGTATTCCCAAATGCAAATGTGCCACTGCTGCCCACACACGCTCCACTCCGGAACTGGGGTGTAGACAGCACGGCGAGAGTTTACCTCGCATGAAGATAATCCACATGGCTACTGCTAACAGACCACCCATACAGCCATACACGTTCAACACAACACTTCATTGCGTGAGAAAACACGGCGGATCAGGAAGCGCTAGCAGTTCTACCTGGTGGGTGGAGCTTCTCAGACAGGAGGGTGGAGTTATTCAAATGTCCACTAATGTGACGTAGAAGTAGGGGACAAATTTAAACGGCATGTTTAGGCAGATGATTTCTGACATTCGTAAACTGATACGCAATTGACCATTTTTTGTCAAACTTACAGTGTGTGTAGAGGCAGCACAGACCCAAATGGATGTCCAAAGAACAGAAAAAAGTGATTTTTTTTTTCACAATATGGGACCTTAAAGATGGTGTAAACAACCCAGCAGGCTTTTTGGGAAAAAAAAATTATCAACAGATAACACCAAAATAAAAATGTATTGGTTTGAAACCTTGTGGAAAGGGAAACCCGGTGAACATTGGTGGTGACCGTATCACCGTTTGGACCTGGTTTTGCTTCATCTGGTCCATGACAGAAATCTGAATCACACCAACCAGTTCTGGGACAATCTTACGAAGGAGTGGGTCATGCAGCAAGTCAGCGATCCTCATCTCACAAGCTGTTTTTACCAAAGAATGGATACAGAAGAACAAAATTCATGTTTTAGAAGTTAAAGTCCTGACCTTAATCCACTGGAAATGTTGTGGAAACACCTGACATGAGCAGATCAAGTGAGGAAAGCTGTTCTTTAAGGAGGAACAGACTAAAAATCCTCCAAACTGTTACCACAAATGTTAAGTCGCAGATTCTCGTGGACACCAGATCCTCAAATCTCCATACATTTTCACCTCTCACAAATACAGTATGTAATATTAGATGATTTCCCTCAATAAATGTATAAATAAAATGTTATTGAGCAAACAAATTTATTCTCATTTTGTTGCACTGGATTCTCTTTATCTGCTTTGAGGACGTGAAACTCTGATGGCGTTATAGATGATATTTATGTGGAAAACATTGTAAAAGCTTCACAAACTCTCAAACTCCCAAAGATATCTTCTTCAGTACATTTCAGTTGCATATCATAGAGACATATTTCTAGCTTTGCGGTTACGCAGACACCTCACGTGGAGACCCCATAATGCGAACTCACGCCCCGTCCATTAAAGCAGCAGGGAGCCGTGTGTTTGGCCTCACAACTTTTGTTCCAGCTTCTCGTCACCGCCACCGCCGCCGCTTACATTTCCGGAAAACAATTCAAGGTTTTCCTGCAGGCTGGAATTGGATATTGTTTGGACATGGCGGCTCCGCCGTGCGTCGAGACGGCTAAAACGCTATTTGGCTTCTGCTTAGAGTAGGGAGGTGTTTTTTTCTTCTTCTAGGTATAAAAGGATGATGAGCTGTAAGCCAATTATTCATCGCAATTTAGCCGCTCCGCAGGGTTTCCAGAACGAGCGATTGTTCATATTTGTGTTAGGTTTGTCATCCCCCGCTCACATTTAGTTCCTGGTCGTGTTTTGTTTGCTTTAAAAACGTTCGGTTATCATGGCACTGGTTTCATGTAATACAGATTTTTGTTGGACTTGTAGAATGTAAGACTGTGTTTGTGAGAGGGAGTGGAAGAAGGGAGAGAGTGGGAGTGTGTTGTTGTTGTTCAGTTTTTGGAACTCTTTTGTTACTAAGATTACGCTCGGAATTAGAGTTATAATTTGAGGTGTGTGTGAGAACAGCTTTTTAGTGTGTGGACCCAAATCGTCTCCTAAAGGCAATCCTGAAACTCTTAAAATCTGAGATTAGTCAAATTTTTGTGATGATATTTTTGCACGTTTGTATTTACATTGACGGCATTTAGCAGACGGAACTTTCATTCTCTTAGTTCCAGGGACAGTCTCCCTGAAAGCAACTTGGGGTTAAGGGACTTAGTGAAGACCTAGTGAAGGTAATACCAGTGGTAGGACTCGAGCCCATGACCTCTTGGTCCAGAGGCGAGTGTCCGAACCACAAGGCCACCAACATTTTTGTATTTGCAGCATTTATTTGCAAATGGAAAGGAAAAAGTGTGTGTATGTAAGCATGTGTCTGTAAGTGTAAGTGTGTGTGCTTATATTCATGTGTGAGTGAGTGATTATTTGTCATTGTGAACACAGCACAGCACACAGTCCACAACAACAAAATGTGACCTCTGCATTTGACCCATCCGTGAAGGCGCAGTGGGCAGCTTTTTTGGCAGCGTCCAGCGAGCAGTGCTTGGGGACGGTTTCCTGCTCATGAGTACCTCGGTGGTACCTCTACCTTCCGATCACGGGGCGAACTCCCTAACCGTTACGCTAACAACTGTCCCAACTGCCTACCAACAGTGTGCTTCATCCTTTTCATCCTCAACGTTAGTGCTGGTTAGTCAGGTTAAAAGATCAGCTGTGGGTTTTTCATTCTCAAACACTGCAATAAAAAAAGGAGAAAAAAGATTTGCTGACACCCGTTTTTAATCGGGAATCTCTAAAACTAATGCTGTCAGCAGAATCGCGCTCCACCGTTATAAATTACTGTCAGCGACACGTTGAGAAAGGTCTGGTCTGAAACTGGACCCTTTAATGGAAAACCTATTCTTTAATGGAGGTGGGCATTGAATAGGAATGAATAATGGGACAGGAATGCCTGCCTGGAATTTCCACGCCGCTTCTATACGCTCCTGACCGGCGGCCGGGAGGGGAGGTTGGGGGGATTTCTGGGTTTGGAGACTTTTTCAACCCAACTGTCGTTTCCCTCCAAGTTAAACAAAGCCGCAGATTTCGCCTTTCCACAGAAACTCTTTGCAACGAAGCGTGCGGAAATTGTGGAAATTGTGAGGAATGTGTTCGATTTTTTTTAAACATTTGCATTATTCTATTAATTTCGGTGTTTAAGCCGTGACAAATAGGAGACAAAATTCTGTTTTGTTTTACAGCCGTGGTAATGGTGCAGGAAACCACATGACTTTTAAACGCTTGCTATTGTTTATGGGTCGCATGTATTTCAAAAAATCTTTCAGCCACATTATTTAATACGTACAGTACTGTAGATACAGTTCATTCCCTAATTACTGGAGAAATTTGGGGTTATGGGTCTTGCTCAGGGTTCGAACAGTGCTAGTTCCAGTGGGAAACACTGCAACTTGAAACAGGCCACAACCAACACACACACAACACACACACAGTCTTACTATCTTTGTGAGGTCCTTCCATAGACTCCCATAATGACTAAAGTACATAATTTTACACCTAATCCTAACCCTAACCCTAACCTTAACCTCATTAACCAAAAACACATCTTTTACCTCTTTTAGTTTCTCAAATAAAACAAGCACATTTTCTATAGTCATTTTTCCTCATGGGGACCTCTCAAATGTCCCCACAAAACCCAAAAAAACAGATAAAAGTGATTTTAGGGGACAAAAAGGTTCCCACCATGCCATAAATACATGGACACTCTCTCTCACACACACACACGCACACACACAAATGTCAAAATGGAAAGAGGCACCTTTTTGTTTGGCTAGTTTGCGAACATTTAAATATAATATAATATAATATAATACAATATAATTGTACAGTCTTGAAAACATACTAAAATTTGTGAGGTGTGTGTGTGAGAGCATATATGTGCCAGTTCATTCAGCTGTGCACTCACATATGCACGTGTGTACTTGTGTGTGTGTGTATTTACATGCAGGTGTGTACACTCATATGCACTCATAGATGCATGTATGTCTGTGTGTGTGTATGTGTGTGTGTGTGTATGTTTGTGTGTGTTTGTGCCCCTACATGCAGGTGTGTGCACTCATATATTCACTGCCGGGTGTGTGTACTGTCTCGTGCATGTGTGTACGGTGCTCTTTGTACCTCCAGTTGAGACGCGATTGAAATTCAAATGGGAGCCTATGCAGATTTCCTAAGTTAATATTCAGGCTGATTGTCTTTTACTTGGCCTTCAAACCTTCCCTGTGCTGCTGCTGTGTTTGTTCACAAATCCGTGTCTGATTAAATACCGGCGAAAAATTTCACATTAGAACAGACTCTAGCAGAGCGGTTTCCTCTATATACACTATATGAGAGTTTTGAGCTTTGATGGACGCTACACTCATCCGAGCCTCAGGACCTCACCCACGTCTCTAATGTGTTTCAGTCGAAGGTCACGTCAACACAGCTGGAATTTAACGTTAAAATGCACAAACATATATTTACATGTCATTTTACATAAATGCAAACTGCATTACGCATACATTTGTCTATTATGTTTTATGCTTGAGATTTTTGGTAATTATCGTATTTATTGCACTTCCCCCACATTCCGCCTACTGTTTGCTCACAAATTTGCATTTTTTAAAGTTTGCATGGTCTTGTGTTTAGTTTTGTATAGAGCCAGAAACCCACGTCTGTTTTAAATAACACCATGGACCTAAAGGAAGGTTATTTCATCTCACTGTGTTCTCATCACACTTCAACTTGAGCACGATTACTTCAACAATGTCAACCCAATCCCAAAATGCTAATGTTGTTAGCTATCAAGCTAACTTGCTAGCTACTCTAACAACACGTTGCTAGTTAACCAACATAGACACTGGACTCCATTAACCGACCATTCGTAAGAAGACGTTTGTTCTTAAACCCACAGTGGTGCAGTAGTTAGGGCTGTCATCTCATAGCAAGAAGGCCTTAGGTTCAATCCCCGGGTTTCGCTGTGCAAAATTTGTTTGTGGAGATTGTGAGCTCTGCCCTTGTTTGCGTGGGTTTTCTCAGACTGCTCCAGTTTCCTCCCACAGTACCAAAGCACGCAGTTTAGGTTGATTGGCTAGTCTAAATTGGCCCCTTAGTTGTGAATGTGAGTGTGTGTTGCCTGCAATGCGTTGGTCCCCGCCTCACGCCTGAAGTCCCAGGATAGGCTCCGGTCCTGGCAACCCTGAGAGGGATTATCAGTTATAAGTGTTCTGTATATTATACTATTTCATGGGTGGCACGGTGGTTAGCGCTGCCGCCTCACAGCCAGAAGGACCTGGGTTCGAAGCCCCGGGTCGGCCGTGGGGCCTTTCTGCGTGGAGTTTGAAGAATGTTCAGATTTATGGAACTACCAAAGCTAGATTGTAATGGCTTACATTTACACCATTTACAAGACGCTCTTATCCAGAGCGACTTCCATTTTCCTAATTTCAGGAACAGTTTCCCTGAGAGCAGGGACCCAGTAATGGCAGTGCAGGAGGTAGGAATCGAACCCACAGCCTCTTGGTTCAGAGGCGAGTACCCTAGGCGCTAGACCACCAACACCAACTGTAGTAATGTAACTGCAATAGATTCTAGTCATATTTATTTCACTATATTTTTTCCTGAAAGCAAACATGAGCAGTTTATCACTACGGTGCTAAATATTGCTCGACTCTGCGGTTATGTTAGATCTTTGTACAAATAAATGAGACACACTAATTGTGAACTTATGCAGGCCTTCTTGCACTGGTCACAACTGGTCAGAATGTGACCTGGTGTAAAATAAGGGATTGTAACTATAACTTGAATGGACTCAAGTCCATTCCAATTTGGGAGTTTTAAAAAGTAATAATGCACGTTTGAGTTTTGAGACAGAGGTCTTTTGCTCAAATACGGTACTGTGCTAAAGTTTTAGGCAGGTGTGAAAAAATGCTGTAAACAAAGAATGCTTTCAGAAATATAAATAATGATTATTTTTTATCAATTTACAAAATGCGAAGTGAGCGAACAAAAGAAAAATCTAAATCAAATCAATATTTGGTGTTACTACCTTTTGCCTTCAAACCAGCATCAATTCTTATAGGTACACTTGCACAAAGTCAGGGATTTTGTAGGATTATAGTCATTATATTATTTTGTAGGATTATAGGATTATAGATCTGTGGTTAGTTCTCCAAGATGTTTGGAACAACCTACCAGCCGAGTTCCTTCAAAAACTGTGTGCAAGTGTACCTAGAAGAATTGATGCTGTTTTGAAGGCAAAGGGTGGTCACACCAAATATTGATTTGATTTAGATTTCTCTTTTGTTCATTCACTGCATTTTGTTGATTGATGAAAATAAATGATTAACACTTCCATTTTTGAAAGCATTCTTTGTTTACAGCATTTTTTCACACCTGCCTAAAACTTTTGCACAGTACTGTATATAAACGATAAAAAGTAAAGAGAAACACGCAATGAGGGGGATTTTTCATCCCGATAATTATCGGCACAGAAACATGTCTGGGTTTAACATAATAATCCAGTCGAGATTGGCCAAAAGCTGGAACACACAGGCCAAAGGTCTCGGTTCTGCATTCAGATTGATTCATGTGAAAAATGTAATTACCTCAGGAGAAGTGGTAAATAAACCTTAGGGAGCGTTAAAGCGCTCATGTGGGAAATGAACCACGCAACATGGAGACTATGGTTTTGTTGCTTTAACATTGAGAAGGCTGTTTATTGTTAGCCTCACTTTACATGTGTTGGCTGTTTAGCGGTAGAATTCGGCTGCTGTGAGGTCAAGCATTTTGGATAAAATGTTGCTGAGAAGGACAGAAAATTGTATAATTGGATGGTGGTTGTTGGAAAGAATATTTTTTTGATTTTTTATTTTTTTGGTCTTGATCACAGTTTTCAGAAACATGGAGATTATAAACGACCTTTTCTCGAAGACTTTCTTTATTGCAAAGCTGACTTTGTAGCGATGTGCAAGTACACTCATTTTTAAATTTTGCATGACTTGAACACACAGATATTTCTCAGAAAACACAGAATTTTGCACTTTTGTTTATTACAAAATAAGCAACTTTTTTTTTTTTTGCAGAACATACATCTGAAATTAAGGAGATAGACGTTTAAAACTGGACTAAGTCATTATTTAAAACATTAAACCCAAGTAAACTAATAAAAAAATATGTTTTTGTCTTTGTATTTTTTATATGCACAGTGACTGTTATAATATAAACATCTTTTTCTATGGTTTTTCTGCCATATATTTTATGTGTAATTTTAGTTTCTAGTTTAGTTCTTTGAAAAGTTTCTTTAACTTAATCTATTAAGTTCTTTAAGTGAAAGTTTTTTTAAATTATGTTTTGATTTGGCAGTCTTTAGAATGTTGCGTTTACACAACCAAGTACGAGGCGAAATATTTTGCAAATTGCTCATTTTAATATAAGCAGCATTATTTCATAGCTGGACATGAATCTGAAATTAGGAATACACATCTTTAAATCTTGACCAAGTCATTTTATTAGACAGCAAACCCACATTTGGTGTCTACTAAACCTTTTATACCACAATATGCACATGGACAGTTACTGTTACTTTATACATCATTTTTGATATATGTTCTTCAACTTCATCTGTTGTTAATTTCTCAAATTCTATTTTAATTTGGCCCAGTCCTAGGAGTGATCAGGGCACACTTTCACTACATGTTGTACTTGTGTAATGAAAAAATCTTGAATCTTATCATTCAGTTTTTCTTCAGTGCGAGATTGATGAGCTAAGACCTAAGAATATTCTGTGACCAACATTTTCTTGCCCTGAGATGGTTCCCAGGTCTTTTCTTGCATCTATTAATATAACGAAGCCATGATGTATTAGTTCGTAACGATCCTGGGAATTTGCAGCAGCCCGAGATTAGCGACGGCAGGCTAAAGCAGCGGCTCATTACAAGGGGGAGAAATAAAAAAAACACCAGCTTCGCCCAAAGCTTTGGAGCGCTGATCAAAAGCCTCCTCGAGCTGGCGGATCTGTTGTTTCCAGCACCCGTGTGTGTGAGTGTGTGTGTGTTGAGCAGCCATTGGAGAGCCACAGCCGGAACGTGTTTTTAACCATTTTTTAAACATCTTCATTTATTTATTCCTTGTTTTCTCTCTTGCAGCGGCTCGTCGGTCGGTGTTTGAGTTTTCCTGCGTGCGGTTGCAGATGGCCTTGTTAGCCTGTTTTTTAAATGATTTTTTATAAAGTACTCACTCGTTTTCTGTGTCGCTCATTATCCACTGCCATCTGATGCAGCGTGTGGTAGGAAAACAAACGTTCTTTTTTCCGGCCTCGCCGCCGTTTACACCCGTCTTTATCATGGATATCTTTATAAACAGAATTAGACCGGGCCTTCTTGTGTCCAGACAGGTGAATGCTCTTATTGCTGTAAATCTGTGTGATCTCATTTTTGCTTTTGTGTAAGGCCTTGGGCACTAATGATAGCACACAGATTACAGCACCAACCTTATTCTTCTGTTGATGTGTTCGTCCCTCCGTCCATCCTCTAGGACAACGGTGGGCAATTAATTTTCCCATGGGGCCACATGACAAATTTGAATTGACACGGAAGGCCGAACCAGTAGACTGTAATCAACATTGCTCAACTAAACTTTTAAAAAACAGACAATTGTCAAGTTAAGCTATAAGCTATAAATGTGCGGAGCAGGCATATTATATCTTTATGTTATTTTATTGTTAATACATTCTTTTAACAACAAAAGCGATATTAAAAAATGTATGTTTTTGTATTTTTTTTCACCTTCAAAATAAAAGCAATGCAATTGAATGGTGTGCATAAAATACACTACTTATGTTGTATTTTTATGTTTAATTTGTTATTTCATGCTGTCCTCGAGAAGGGACAGACAAAGGGCCGGGCAATGCCCAGATCTGCTCTAGGCAAACAAAAGCAGAGGCCGGTGTTGTGAGATTAGAGCTCAAGCGAGGCAATGAAATCTGTTCTCTTTGAGGTGCAAAAATTGCCATCCTGAAGTGGCGAGAAACAAATAAGCAGATTTCAAAGCGAATACCTTAAAGTTTGATCAAATAAAAGCCACACTAAGACTCTTCCCTTTTTTAATTTTTTAATGTGCTCTCATGTTTAATGAGGCAGGTGCTTTTAGCGCTGCAGACAAAAGCAGACCTCAACGTTCAACTCTTAGCTTTCATCATCATTATTATCAGACTAGGTATCTGGGCTCGGCCATCCTCTTCTGCCTCCGTGGGGTGAGGAAGGACTACAGCATTCTTGTTATCCAAATCTTTCTAGTTTTGCCCCAGGTGTGATGAAAAACGGCAAGCATTTAGATTTCTGCATTTTCCACCGTCCAAAGTGGCACTCTTTGACTACATTCCTGCCAGTTTGCGCCTTTTAGGGATTAAGTCATTTCAGAAAAAGGTTATATTTTGTGCTATGATTAATTTGCTGAGATGAAAAAGTCTTAGAAAATCAATTAATGTATTAAGTTGTTTCTAGTTTGATTATGCACAGGGAAAACCAAAATGATCCTCTTTTCTCCACTCTAATCATAATTTATCAATTGGTATAATATTAATAAGTTTTTCATCTTCTTAAAAATGCATGTTTGGAATATAGTTGTTTCTAGTTGAGAAAACCTGGATAAATACATTTTTATACATATAATTTTTCATTGAAATCATGACAATTGATTTGACTAGTTGCAAAAAGTTTTTTTTCCTGAACTTGATCAATTTTATTATCTATCCAAGATTTGCCGATAAGTGTTGAAAGTAGTTGTTAAGCAAAACTGAAAAACTTGACATCCGTCATAGAGGACAGCAGTAAAACCTGCTAACGCATTTACAGGAATTCCAGTCTTGTGTTAGCAGGCATCATTAGCAGAAATTAGCACTAGTTACCATCAGGACTTCAGAAGTAATGGGGGTTTGTGTTTATTACAGATCTGATTTTTATAAGCATCTGATGTTGTAACGTCATAATTTAGCAAACTAAAATTAACATCAGACTTTCAGTACAATACTTAGCATCAAACACTGGCGGAAATTAGCATTAGTTAGCAACAGGAAGTTTGCTATAGGTCTGCCTTCTAAAAGCATGTGATGTTGTGGGTATGTAATGAAATAAATATGAATATTGTCACATTTTACCCAATTTCAAACTGCCAATATCAGACGTTTGGCTTTATCTGCTGACAGACTAATAGGCATTGTGTTAGCATCCAGCACAAGTGGAAACTAGCATTTGTTGCCCTTAGTTAGACTGCCTAAGAAAATTGCATTAGCAGAAATTAGTGTTACTTGATGACAGAAATAGTGAGTTGCATTTGTTGTATATCTGAATTCATAAAGTGTATAAGACTCTCAGCTAACAATATGGGAATCCAAATATTAGGCTAGCAACCAAAACTGTCGGAAATGATCATTTGTTAATAACAGGACTGTTTTAAACAGACGGAAATTTGCGTTGGTTAGACCTGCCTTCTTATCGTGTGTGATGTTAAATCGAGGTAAAGTCACACGCCTTTTACATTCAGAACATCTTAAGCAGGTCGTTTCCGAGCTTGGCACTGCTGCCGTCGTCCCGCCTCTTTATTATAGATATATCACTCGTCTCGTACCACCTGTTTCTGATTTAGTGACAACTGATGATAAGGTTGTTGAAGCTGCGTCTGCCCGCCTCCGTTCCATCCTCCTTTTAAAAAAATCTTTTGTTGTTATTCTTCTTCTTTACCTTTGAAGGCAGTGAATCACAGCCGCTTCCACAATGCATTAATCTGAGTAAGTGTTTACCGGGGAGAAGCGGCATTACGCCTCGCTCGTTACTTCCCACTCGCCACATTAGGTGTGGGAGTGAAGAGAGAAAAGAGGAGTGGGAGGCGAGAGAGAGAGAGAGAGAGAGTGGGGGGGCAAAGGTGAGAGAGAGCGTTACTGGGAACAGAACGCCGCAAACTCAATAAAGCCTGTTTTTGCGCCATTTGGGCGACTTGAGGCGGGACGACTGGTGAGGAGGACGTGGCCGTAAAACATCACAATATTGTCTGAGAAGAATGTAAAAATTAACAAAAATGCATTGGTTCAACATTTCTGGCCTTTTAAAAGATGTCAAAATGTAAAAAAACAACCTCTTATTATTTATTTAACCCATAATGACCATTTAAAGGAATTTAAAATCTAAAAAATAAATAACCCCTTTTTATCCTTTAACGTTACCTTTGGATCAGAGACCAAAAGGGAAAAAATGGAGAGAAATTCGGATCATGGTGTAGCTGTAAAATATAATTTCTGAGAAGAATGTAAAAATGACAAATGTGCATTGGTTTAACTCTTTCGGGCCTTTTAAAAGAACTGAAAATGTAAAATTTTTTGAAAAAGATTTATTTTACCCTTAACGTCTGTGTAAAGCAATGGTTCTTTTTGATCGGACCAAAAAAGAAAAATCTGATTGTGATGAAGCTGCAAAAGATCATTATATTTTATCATAATATCTGAGAATAATGTAAAAATATCAAATATGCATTGGTTTAACTCTTATTTTAAAGTAAGTGAAAATTAAAAAAAATAGCAAAAATAAATTAATTTAACACTTTCAGGCCTTTTAGAAGAACTGATGCTTTTCGGATCCGAGACGGAAAGAATAAAAATCAGAGAAAAATAATTCTGATTGTGTTGAGAGTGGCATAAATGTTATGGAGTGGCATGAATTATGGAAGCTAATTTTGCTGGTTGTCTTTGCTTCAGATCGGGCTGGAAAGGGAGGGAAAGGAGGCTAGATGTGCAGGGCGCGTTTTTGAATATTTCTGACAAGGCTGGGGTTTGTGATTAAGATGAGGAGAAACAGATAGACCTGTCTCAGTCGTGCTTAACCAATCTCACTGTTTTGCCCTCCGTCTTCGACAGGTCCCTTAGCGGCGGCGGTTAATGTGCGCCGGGACATCTTGATATTTTGTCAGCGTAGTTTTATCGATGCTTTATCAGGCTCGTACCGTGTGATATGTGAGTGAGATCGACTATAATACACAGGTTGGTTTTCAACCGAGTGCTAGCTGGGTAATGCATATTCATGAGTGTGTGCTGTGATTGTTTACTCGTCAGGGACAGGATTACTCCTGCTTTTATTATTTTTCACTTAGTCTTGTGCAATTCGTCATTTAGTCTAGCCATCCATCCATATGTTTATATGCCAGAGACAGATAGTAAGACATAAAATGTGTAAACAAAACATTATATAAAATATCTCACTTTCCGCCTATCCATCCATCCAACCATCTAAATGTCTGCCTGTCTGTATACTCACTTACCAAGAGGCGCATAGATTCAAGGATAGATCTAGCAAAACATTTATTTAAAAATCTACCTCTATATATTTTTGTCTGTTTACATATCCATTTATCCATCCATTCATATGTATGAATTTCTGCATAGATAGATAGATAGATAGATAGATAGATAGATAGATAGATAGATAGATAGATAGATAGATAGATAGAGCATGTGTAAACAATACATTCATCTAAAGCAATCTGTCTCTCTGTCTCTCTATCTTTCCTCCATCAATCTATAAATGTATCTGTCTGCTTACTGCCTTATCAATAGATAGACGGATAAATGTAAAGATAGATAAGCCATGTGTAAGCAAAACATCTGTCAATCCCTTCATCCCTTCATCCTCCAGCCATCCATTTGTCTGTATGCATACCTACAGATAGATAGATAGATAGATAGATAGATAGATAGATAGATAGATAGATAGATAGATAGATAGATAGATAGATAGATAGATTGATAAATACAGATATAGATGGATGGATGGATGGATAGATAGATAGATAAATACAGATATAGACTGATGGATGAGTGGATAAATATAGATAGACATAGATAAATAGATCAGTGCATGTGTGTATGTGTGTGTGTGCGTGTGTGCCTGTGTGTGCGTGTGTGCGTGCGTGCGTGTGTGTGCGTGTGTGTGCGTGTGCACATGAAGTGACCTCGAGTGGATTAAAGTAGGAGAGGATGACCAAATAAAAGTGAAGCTCCAGTTCATTAATTGAGAGTTGAAGGTCAAGTTAATTGCAGTTATTGTCTCTCTTGAAGCCACAGCATGTGTGTGTGTGTGTATGAGTGTGTGTGTGTGTGTTCATGTCATTGTGGGGACCTTTGTCCCCTAAAATCACTTTTTTTTGTGTTTTTTTTGGGCTTTGTGGGGACATCTGAGAGGTCCCCATGAGGAGAAATGACTTTATAGAAAATGTGCTTGTTTTATTTGAGAAACTAAAAGAGGTAAAAGATGTGTTTTTGGTTACTGAGGTTAAGGTTAGGGTTAGGATTAGGTGTAGCTGTAAAATTATATACGTCTAGTCATTATGGGAGCCTATGGAAGGACCTCACAAAGATAGTAATACAAGACTGTGTGTGTGTGTGTGTGTGTGCGTGTGTGAGGAAGGGAACAGCTTGCGTGTGTAAGGCTGTGATAAGTCTGCCTCACTTCTGTTGGACGAATCCCTTCTTTGCTCTCAGCAGGGTTGGTAGTGACGTGATTCTGATGATGAATGGTCCGATTTTAACACACATAAGAAATCCTCATGCCCAGCATGCTGGACACGGTCCAGGCCTTACACTAATTAAACATAACATCAGTACTGCCCACTATAAGACAGAATAAACACTACAGTTTATCCTCTGTGTGGATCATTTACAGTTGGATGAATTATATTCATTTTTTAATTCTTACTTTTAATTGGGGCCCCTAGCAGTGCCTCAAGCCCCCCGCACACAGACTAATAAATGCAAAAAATGATACATGAAGCACCTTATAATTATTCATTATCGTAATATTGACATCTGTGTTATTGATTACCAGACTAACAAATGTGGTGAAAATGTAATGAAGTGTCACGTTAAGGTGTAATATGAGGTATTTTACTGTAGGGTTTTCTCAGCTAAAATCCCCTCTTGGTTTTTATTGGGCCTGCCTGGCTGGTGCTCATTGTGGATTTGTCTGCTCTCTGCTGCAGTGGGTGATGTGGGGTTGTGTTGGAGTGTATGGTGTGTGTGTGTGTGTGTGTGTGTGGTGTGTGTAGAGCAGTGACCCCCTGTGCTCTGGTCATGGAGAGGAGCTTTGATCATGTCTATTCGCCGTCCTGTCTGGGCTGCTTCACTCATGACCCCCGGGCTGTTAGGTTGTGTGTGTGTGTGTGTGTGTGTTAGAGAGAGAGAGTGATGTGTGAGTGTGGGTGTGGGTGTGGGGGGTATATTTTAGGAGGATGAAGATGGATGTCCCCTAAAAGAGAGTAGATCATCAGATTGTTGTGGCTTTGTAAGGATATTTACGGGAGTGTGCATGTTTGTGTATGTGTGTGTGGCAGATGTGTGTATGTGTGTGTGAAAACCACTAAAAGATAGAATTTGAGATTTGTCAGATTGTTGTGGCTTTGTGAGAGTGATGGGGGAGGGCGTGTGTGTGTGTGTGTGTGTGCAGGTTTTTAAGTGGATGTAAGGACCTGGGTGTCCCCTAAAAGAGAGGAAAACACAGAGTTTGTCAGATTTTTGTGCTTTTGTTCCAGCACTTCTGAGAAGTAGCGTAAGTGTGTGTGTGTGTGTATGTGTGTGTGTGTTTTAGGTAAGGGGGTTTTAGCTGGTGGGAGGGCCTGAGTGTCTCCTAAAAACCTGTCAGATATCTGTGGCTTTGTGGGGACATTTGTGAAAGCAATGGGGAAATAAGTGTTTGTGTGTGTGTGTGTGTGTGTGCAGATCTTACGTGTCTGAGAGTATCTGTGAATCCCCTAAAAGATAGGAAAACTGGGATTTGTTGAATTGGTGTGGCTTTGTGAAGACATTTGCTAAAGTGATGGGGAAATGTGTGTGTGTGTGTGGGTTTTAACGTGATTGTGAGGATTTCAGCATCTCTTAAAATAAAGGAGAACCTGAGATTTGTCCGATTTTTGAGGCTTTGCTCTGGGATTTGTAAAAACAGCAAATCCGTGTGAGTGTTTGCGTGTGTTCTGTGCGTGAGGAGTGCAGCTCCTCAGGGAACACTCGTGACAATGAAGAACAAAGGCGGCGCGTGGAGTTATCACACCGAGCCGCGTTCGGGGCAGGCCTTGCCGCATGTATTTTTAATAACCCACAAATAAGGAATTCTACCTCTCTCTCTCTCTCTCTCTCTCTCTTTCTGTCTCATCTCCCTCTTTCTCTCTCTCGGTTACTCTGCCTCCAAAAAGGGGGGATGTGAGCTCAAAATCCACCCCCATTTATGCAAGTCTCTGTAGCTAATGGGAAAAAAGAGCCTTATCATTACCCACAAGACCTGGTTCAATTTAACGCTGAGCTCTGCACTCATGAAGGCCCATGGCCGATATTTTCAACCTCCAGTGACTCTTGTGTGTGTGTGTGAGAGAGGTGTTACAACACACATGATATAACCTGCGTTTGGGCCTCATAGTCAGACCTGGTTAAGCCGACTTGTGAAGTAGAAATGTGTACAGCATGTCGGTGTGTGTATGTGTGTGTGTGTGTGTGTATTTGTGCGAGCAGAAAAAGCCTCAGACTTTCCAGCCGAGTGCTTTTTTTTTGACCGGCTGAGTTGCTCCGAGTCTTGACAGGCTGCAGCACTGTGAACTAAAGCGCCTAATGACTATCAAATGCCCCCGACTCTCAGCGCCAAGTCGGCCTCGAAATCCTCCCTCACCTCGCCAGGAAATTAAAAAAATGATTTGTTTCTTCAGATCCGCCTCCCCGTCCCTCCTCTAGTCCCCTTCCACCCAAAATCCCTCCCGCTCGTCTGTCAAGTTCCTCCAAGTTCCTCTTTTTTTTTCCCTTCGCTCTCCTTCTGTGGTCGACTCCCACGTATGTTAGTATTAGCTTCGACGTAAACTGTTACAGTTGCTGTCAGTCTTCTAAAAGAAGCCGTTCTCCTTTATTACTGCATCGCCTCCTGTTTTTCTGGGAAAGTGGATCTGCGGTTTGTAAAGAGGAAAACACACCGTAACCAAGTGCTGTAAATTTACAGTGTATGCCCTACTGTATTTTTATAACTGTAAAATACTGCACATTTTTAAGGAAGGCGGTAAATTTTTCGTTGTAAGTAAGAGCATATTTACCACTGCACGGCACACAGTGCACCGCAACGAAATGTGAACTCTGCATTTGACCCATCCGTGATGGAGTGGCTTTTTGGCAGCACCCGGGCAGTAGTGCTTGGGTACGGTATCTTGCTCATGAGTACCTCAGTGAACTGGCGTTCATAGTACATTTACAGTGATGAATGCGGCTGAGGTGAGGTTTGCAGCTGTGATTAAGCACCTTGCCATTTTTCCCCCTCCCAGGTTAAGTCAGACCCAACGTTGTTTGCATCACTGCTTATTGCGAAACGGCTTGGTTTGCACAGATCCCTGACTGCAGGCTTTTGTCGCGGCTTTGGTGCGAGTGTGTGAATGATGACAGTCTGGGTTGAAAGCTTTCAGAGGAAGGAGTGTTGCATAGGTGTCAAGTGGTATGTTAAGTTTAGATCCAGCGAGATCTTCTTAAGAGTGCTGCAGCTTAACTAGACTCTGCAGCTTTCCTCCTCCGGCTACACACTCAGCTGGGAGGTTGCGCTGTGGTCAAGAACAGGATTTACTCTCTTTCTTTTATTATTCTCCATTCTGCCTGGCGTGAGTTGAGTTCTGCTCTGTTCGTGCTTTTTATCACTCTAAATGCCTGTCTGTCTGTATACTTACCACTCAATAGATAGATAAAGACAAATGTGACCCTCCACGGCAAAACCAGTCGCTTGTCGCAGCGGAGGTTTCCGAGAAAAACGAGCGTTTATGTTGCGTGGGGTAAAATTTTGGATTTCTTTTGAAACAGTGGAAGGTCTATACTGTACTGTTGTGAATAAATGTCTCTGAAAAACTTACCCTTTCCATCCTAAAAACGTGACTTTCTTGAGGTGAGGAATTCAATTCCAGCAGAATGTTAAACGTTTCGGTTTTGCCCGCTTTACTTCAATGTTTACGGTAAATTCACTCGTTGACTAGCGTGAAGATATTTCTCCGGAATCCATCTTCGTCTCCCGAGTTCAGTTAACCTAACGCAGGTAGGCTATCCGTGTGGCTGTGAATGCAGCGTAGGCTACCGTAAATGCAAACGTAGCCGCGACCGCACCAAGCGTCTGTGAGTGCTACGGCGATAGTCAACTTCAACCAACCCTCCCATTCATCCATCCATCCACTTATTATTCTATCTATCTATCTATCTATCTATCTATCTATCTATCTATCTATCTATCTATCTATCCATCTATCCATCTATCTATCTATCTGTCAGTCTGTCCCTCCACTCCATCATAGACTCTCTTTCAGTCTATCTGTTTTTCTGTATGTGTCTATCTATCCATTCCCCAGATAATCGATGTACCCAATCAGCCCATCCATCCGTCCATCCGTCCTTACACCCACCCATCTATTCACCATCTGTTTTTCCATCTGTCTGTCTACCTGCCTTCTGCCTACATATAGATTTCTGTGTCTTTTTGGTCTCTTTTATTGCTGTGTTGCATCAAAAGTTTTAGACACTGTGTAGGTCTATGTTGGTGTGTGAGAGGGTGTGTTTTTGAGTGCATATGCTTGGATGTATTAGTATGCATGTGCGTGTGTGTGTGCGTGTGTGTGCATCGTGCCTTGGGAATAAGTTGTGTTTGCCCATGGGGGCTGGCAGGTAGCTGTGTGCTACTTTTAACCACAGTGTGTAATGGCTGAGTTCAAAGCAGGAAGCGGCAACGAGCTCTGTGTGTGTGTGTGTGTGTAAGCTTGAGACATGATGCTGTCACTGTAGAGGCAGGTGTTACAAAGCTGTCCCCCCGTGTCGCTTAATGACCCCCCGCCTGGACGTCAGCGTGCTGTTAGATTTAAGACTCCGGTGTGGTTTTTACCACAGAGACACACAACAAGCTGCTTCCAGAGAGACGTCCGGGACTGAGCCCATCTCTCGTTTCCAAGATCCGTCAGTCTCGTACCTCCCCCACTGGTGTGAGAATGGAGGATGCTGGTCGAGACAGCCCATTGCGATTCAGAAGTAAAAATCATCCTTAAAATAAAAAAAATAACGACAGCCGTCTAATAGAAAAATACCCTGCAAAGCCTTAAAGTAGGGCTGGGCGATACGTCCTCAAATCAATATCACGATTAATTGAACATTTCACCTTGGTTACGATTAATGAAGGGTGATTTTGTTTTGGGCTTTTTAATATTCATTGATACCATTTGTAGTCGTGCTATCTTTTGATCGTCATGGGCTGATTAGATGTGTTTGCGTGTGTGTCCTGAAATATATCCTTTGTGGTTTTGCAGCTGACTTTTCTATTGGCATGTAGTATTTTCACCTACACAGGGCTGTCTGGGCCACAGTTTGCAGGACGTGGATGTCTGTTAGCAGGAAGCGATGGAGGTGACTTTTCGCCGTTTGGTTTCTGGAGAGGCAGAGAGGTCAGGAGAAGATCGATGTGAGCGCTTACGGAAGGCAAGCTGAATGGATTTCACACCTCCTTCGTGCCGTAGCTGCCCGAGCAGAAGTGTTAAATGCAGAGGTGTAATTATGACGGCTGCGTGATAAGAAACATTGGCCAGTGCCACTGCGAGAGAGAGAGAGATAGAGAGTGTGGAAACAGATATGGGGAGTGCTGTCTAAAAACACAGCCGCAAGGGAGAATAAACAATGATGCATAATACCAAACAAACAATAGATGGATGGATGGATGGATGGATAGACAGACAGACGAACGGACAGACGGATGGTTGGATGGATACATAGGTAAGTATGCAGGCAGACAGGCATACAGTTAGACATAAAGAAAGATGGATCTATCTATCTATCTATCTGTCTGTCTGTCTGTGTATCTATCTATCTATCTATCTATCTATCTATCTATCTATCTATCTATCTATCTGTCTGTCTGTCTGTCTGTCTGTCTGTCTGTGTATCTATCTATCTATCTATCTATCTATCTGTCTGTCTGTCTGTCTGTCTGTCTGTGTATCTATCTATCTATCTGTCTGTCTGTCCGTCTCTCTGTCTGTCTGTCTGTCTCTCTATGTCTGTCTGTCTGTCTGTCTGTCTGTCTAGAGCTAATGCATTTAGGTAATAATTCTGTATGTACTTATCTGCCGATAGAAAGACAGACATGTACAATCCTAAAAGTCTGTCATTCTTTGTTTCTTTCTGTCGTTTTTCATGTGTTTTTCCAAACAAATGAACAAGATTTAACCAAGGTGATGTAAACTTGCAAGAATCAACGTCCTGCCTCGCACTGGAAGAAAAACAAAAGTAGTTGTAGGAGTCTCTCTACACTAACTAAACATATGATCTTTTTTTTTCTGGACCATCTCACAGCAAAATTGCTTCTTGAGTGCTGGTGTCCATGACTGTGCAAGCACTCTCTCAAATTATAGGCCTATGCACAGAAGGCTGCGGGCTACCTCTGTTGCAGAAAGAGAGAGAGCCAAATAGAGAGCTAGAGAGAGAGGGCGAGCGTAGGAAAACTGAGATGAAAACCCTGAGAACCAGAAGTGCCGCTTGAGTTCCAGAGTTCCTCAAAATTTAACGCCGCCTTTCAAACCGCCGCTCTTCTGCGCTATGATTAATACACGCTATCAAAATTGCATTATAGCGTGATTACAGGCCTGGTGTGGATTTCGGTTTGCGCTCTTGGTGTGTATGTGTGTGTGTGTGTGTGTGTAACCTGGACGCCGCTCGGGCCCCCTGTCACTTTAGATCATCTTGCGACTAAACAGTTGCTCCGTGCTCCGAGTGGGACTCTGAGGATTCCTGCACTGCGCCCCCCTCCCTTTTTGCCCAGCTTTTGTGTGAAATCGTGCAGTTTTTCCCCTCTTCTTTTTTCCACGGCAGCACTAGTGTATTTGTTCTCTTGCCCCCCGTTGCCTGATAAGGGCTCGTCGGGGAAAAGCACCCGTTCGTTTTCAAGGGTTTTAACGTCTCCCCTGGTATCAATTTGCCGAGGGCTTGGCTTTTTTTTTTTTTTTTTTCGCGTCCGCCGTGGAGGTAACAGATTGTTTTTGTTTTTTTGCTGTGTGTTAAGCGTGTTGTTTGTGTGTGTGTGCAATGTGTCGAGAAACCATAAAAACGGAAATAACAAAGGTAATAAGTTGTGGGGGGTGGGCGGAGAAGGATGAAAAGAGCTGCTTGGTGTGATTCTCATCACACGGGAAGAGGAATATTAGAAGAGAGAGAAAACGAGAGAGTGGGGAAAGAGAGAGAGAGAGAGAGCGAGTGAAATAAAACAGTCCATATGAAAGATTTCTACTCTGCCTTTCAGGCCAACGATTTTACCCGAACTCCCTGCTGAGATGAGACTCACATCTCGGGCGTTAGTTGGACCAATGTGAGTTTCGCCGTGAAGAGCTCGGACCTCCCGCCTATCCCACAACCTCAACGCCGGCGCTGAGGTGTTGTCTCTTTGCCTCGATTATTAGCCGAGTGGAAGAAATGGGATTTCCATTCCGCAATATTCACTGAACAAATGTTTGCGAGATCTCCGTAATGTGGCGTAATTAGAGAGCGGGCTAATTAGGGTGGAGGTGAGAACGATGTTCCTCCAAGGTGTTGTTGTGTGGAAATGAGAAATTTGTGGATCATCATGTTATAATGATTAAAAAAGGTTTGTGAGGAATGGGTTTGGAGGCAGAGATTTAGTGTAGTACTGGTCTAAAATTCACAAGCACATTTTCCAATGAGATGACTGGGGTTGTGTTTAAATCACAAGTTTCATGATGATATTGTCAGTATATTGATTCAGTAGTGATTTGATGCCGCCGATATCACAGCGTTTGCTTCTACATCGATTTGATGCACGAGCCAGCAGTCGATATGATGATTTAACACAATCACTTCCTTTCATATCTGTCAGGGATCTGGTTAGGATATCACAGAAAGCCAGACGTTCGCAATCTGCCCGCGGCCGGGTTAGGCGGCAGTCGGACTGTTACACGATTCGGACAGGGATCTGGTTAGGATATGAACCGAATGCCAAACGCTCACAGTCTGCCAGTGATCTGATTAGGATATAACAGACTGCTACACGTTAGCCGTTAGCCCGTGTAGCGTGGTGGTTAACCCAAACGCGGCTGAGAGCGCGAGTAGGCAGGATATCCACGCGAGTTGATTTAAGAACTCTCTTACACAAAGAGCAAGGATTCCCACAAGAACCCGCGTTCTGACAGACACACACTCTAACAGGGAGATTAACCAAATAACTGGAGTACTCACAGTTGAAGCCGAGCAGAGTCGGAAGGTGGGCTGGTAGACTCAATGACAGAGCAATGCGCCGCAAGAAAATGGCTCCTTTTGTACTTCCTGAACCACGCCCGACCACTCCCGGGTCCTAGTGCCGGTTGCGTTAGGCAGTGTGCATGACAAATCAGTCCGGTTCGCTTTAAGTCCGCGGCACGGTTCGTTGAACTCGTGCCTTATGAACACAAAGCGCTCCTGGTTCGCTTCGACGGTTTTCGTTCGAAGTGAAAACTACCCAGAATGCACAGCAGTAAAGGTCTGAGAGCTCCACAAGAATTAAGTATGAACAGAAAAAGGACTGAGGCCCCATCTGAGCTGAAGTGGACCAGGAAGAGAACTGAGTCCCCTTTCAAATGAACTCACAGTGTGAACATAAAAAAAGAACTCCCTTTCTGTTGGTCCACTTTTTGGATCACTTCTAGAGGACTGAGTTCGGATCCTTTAAAGAGGACTACTGTATATGTGACCCTCCATGGCAAAACCGGTCGCTTGTCGCAACGGATGTTTCCGAGAAAAACGACTGTTTATGTTGTGTGGGGTAAAATTTTGGATTTTTTGTTTTTAGTGTTTTGAAACAGTGGAAGGTCTATACTGTACTGTTGTGAATAAATTTCGCTGAAAAACTTGTGATTGTGTTAAATATACTGTATTATCTCATATTGACCACTGGCTGCTGAACTGAATCAAATTGAAATTGTATTACAGCAGACTTTGTGATATTGGCAGAAATGGAATAACTATAGGTACAATCAATATGATATTGTATCGTGATTACTGTGCTATTTAGACCCCTACTATGTACAAATCTTATTCTGTTGATTTGATATCAAGAAATCAAAAACGTTAACACTTTAATATATTTTATTTTCATCAAATTTAAATACTCCCATAGCAAGAAGTTCAGCTAGTTTCTTAATCATGTATTTTTTAAACTCCAGTTTTTACTTATATTCCCCTAGTCACATGTAAATCAGCTTCAAAAATGAAACCTAGAGCTTCATCCACACTGCCTCATGTTTGGAGAAACCCATTCCCACTCCTTTTGGCCTCCTGTTGACACTGGAACAGTATTTTTAAGATTGGAAATGGGTTCGCTGTGTGGATGAACATTTATCGTCCTGAGATTTCTGCTGGAATGTTGGCTATAAGTGTTTTTTTATCGTGGCAATGACTCACTGTTGATAAAAACCATTTTGGAAATGTCATGACAGCACGAGTCCGGACGGAGGACGTCTTGACGTGTAAAAATGGTTTTAACCCAGGCGGTATCAGTGTGGACGCAGCCTTAATGTTGATATGCAGTGGAACGTACTCTCACAGTGCTGAAAAACACGGTCGAGATGCAAGCCTCGCCAGCTGGCACCTTACAAACCTTTGTTTATCTTTCTCTCGCTTTTTCCTTGTGTTCTCCAAGTGCTTGATGAAATGCACGTTCCTTTCTGTCGACAAGAAAAAAAAAAAACACTACTTTTTTCACCCACTCACACGCTGTGTTTTATTGTAATATACTGTATTTTTCCATAGATGGACAGGTTTATTGATGGTTGATTTTTGTTTGATTACTCTTTAAAAAATTAATTCTCCTATGAAATGAAAGTGGGTGATTATTTGTCATTGTGAACACACCACAGCACATCACACAGTGCACTCAATCAAATGTGACCTTTGCATTTAAGCCGTCCGTGAAGCATCCGCTAACATGGGGAGCAGTGCTTGGGGACGGTACCTTCCTTATGAGTACCTCAGTGGTACCTTTACCGGTCTGGGATTCGAACCTGCGACCTTTCCGATCATGGGATGAACACTTTAATCTTTACACAACCAACAACCAACTGTTGATATTCATTATATTTCTTTAATTACAATTAATTACCACAATTATCTATTCATACATGTTAATCATCGCCGCTGCTGCTGTGGACATTCAGACGTGCTTTTAAAGCCTAGGATGGTCGAAAACTCACCCTCAAACCCCTGTAGTGATCAAGTCAGACTCAGCTGAAGCTTTAAATTCTTAAAAATAGTTGATTTACAGTGTTTACTCAGAAGTTATTAAAGAAACCTAATTATTAGTGACTCAAATCAGTTATGTTCTCAGTTTAGGCACAGTTGTGGCAGCCGATGATTTGATTCATTAATTCTTTTATTTTACAAGGAATGGATTCAAGAAATGTACATTTTTAACACCATCATTTACTCCCGTCTCTGATCGCTGCAGCTCTGAAAATTGCTGTTTTGTCATGCCGAAGTAAGGCGGCTATCGTTTAATTCGTCGTTGGGCTGTCGTCTTTCACCGCCGCGCGAATTATGATTGAAGCGCTCCTGCCCGGCCGTAGCTTCCTCCTGCACTCTGTGTGAACTTGGCGTCTGCTTTATTTTTCCCACAACACTCAAATTAACGGTGGCTTTTTAATCCTCCGCTAATCAGGTCCTGGAAGCGGCGCGCCTGAGACCGATAACACCAGACTTTGCCCGTTCTTGCTCTCCTCGTTTTTTTTCCTCCCACATTCTTCGAATCATCAGATCCCTCCTCGACATTACCTACCGGTGAGCTAGGAACCGTGAGACGTTCGTAATAGCGATTAACCCCCGTTCGTGTCTTTGGACCTCGAGATGCAAAGCAAAGCGATGTGAGAAGGATTTTTTCTGAGCTGTTTTTATTTACTCGTTTATTGCGATGTTATGCATAAGTGAAGTTGACCGACAGTTCCCTTCATCTGGTTTTGTTCCAACTTTTATTAAGTTCAATAGCCGGCTACTTTTATACAATGGATTATCAAATTTAAAAGCTAGAGCCAAGCTACTGTTTTATTATAATAGCTACACTACAAGCTACAGTGAAAAGGTAGCTAACGCTACGTTAAAGTATATCACAGCCACAAATTCTTGCTTCCACCTTCACCAAGGTGGATTCCATCATCCGACTCCACCTTGCAGCTGCCAAGAGTGACGCAATAAAGTGTGATGCATCAGATGCCCCTTCTGCCAATTCGACACCAATCAGAAACACCTTTATTTTAGGGTAGCTTTGCTTCTGATAAGCTACTGAAAAAGATGACGTAAGTTAGTTGCGTCGTTACCTATAGTTAGCTACTCCGCAACACTGACTATAACAATGGCTACTGCATATCAGGAATGAAATTATGTCAAACGATGTGTGCAGGTTTGAGATTTTTCCCGAGCTGCTTTTCACATTTTTTGCGGCGTTATCTGAACTATGAGACTTTTTTTTTTTGCGGACATTCCCTTTCTCCCTCCTCCACCCTGCTCTCTCTCTCTCTTTCTCTAAAAAGAAACAAGAAAAGCAGACTGCCAGCTTTGCTATCAAAGACTTGAAAGGAACCATCAAACAGCCGCCCGGACCCTTGGAGCGCCTGCTCAAACTCAATCCGCCCTCCACGCGACCGCCTCTGCACACGCTGATGAAAAAAACACTCTCTCCACTCACCGTTACGTCGTCTGAGAACGTGCGGTGGCTTGCTGGCGCTCGCGCCGATCTCTCGAAACTCCCTCTCCCCACCCCCACACACACATCCCACACGCGCTGAATAGATCTCTCCCTTTGAGTGCGCTTGACCTTCGGGGTCTGCGTCTGTGTCGCCTCTCATCTGAATAGCGTTGCCCTCTTTGAGCGGAAAAAAAGTGTTTTCTTTTTTGAAATGTTCTTTAAATCAGACACTGATCTCTCTTCCCTTGTTTTCTCTCTCATCCACAGCGAATTCCAGCCTGCTCGGCGGAGGAGGAGGTAAGCGACTCGTCTCTGACATCTTCTTTCTTGTTGTACCTGCCTCATTAAACAAAAAAGGCATCTCGGAAGGTTTTCTGTGTTTACGGTGAAGATGGTGCAGAGCTGCTGGGGTGGAACAGCATTTTTGCTTACTAGGGCTTGAGTTGCCCTTCGTTGCTTCATATTTCGTTGGGAAAATGAGACGATAGGTACGGGGATTTGTTGCAACATGTGCAAACATGCGTGTTAACACAATAAGTACACGGTAAAATAAAAACACCTAGTTCTTTGGAAAAGAGCATAATTGAGAAGCAATTATTGAGCATTTTAAGTGATTTTTTAAAATTCACCCAGAGAAAAGGAATAAATTGAACTGCTATATTTTGAACAAGCCGTTTAATAAATTCTGAGATATTGAGGTATGTAATAAACATAAAAATCTCTAAAAACCTTTAATATAGCAAACTACATAAAACAAATAACTATCATTACACAAAAATCACCGGTCAAGCTGAATCACAGCTCATATGTGCAGCAACACACACTGTCCCAATTCACTTTTACATGTCACCATCTCCAAACCCCTAAAGAACTCCTACGTCAGGGGTCAAAGGTTCTAGAAAAATCTCAAGAATATCCCTAAAGTCCAAGACCATCCTCATCTGATCCACTCTACTCTGAACTCCTGTTTTAGAAGTGTGTATTGGTGTGTATACAGTTAGAACTAAAGATTTTAGTATTAAGATGGTCAGTTAAGGTTTATGAGTTCACTCCACATTCCTGCAAAGTTGAAGACCACTGTGGAAGTGAATGATCACGATGCTGCTGATCTCGTCTGGTAGAGAAATCGGGATCCAGGAAAACATGGGCAGAGAGAGGTAAGAGTGTCAGCAAACTGACTGATGACATTAGGGAATCACTCTGTTTGTAAAGTGCGTTTTGTCCAGGACATGCTGCAGGTCTCAGTCATGATGAGACGCTTCCTCAAGCTGGAAAAAGAAGTTTGTTTGTTTGACTTAGTCAGGATGGCTTTCCATCAAATCAAGATTTAAGACACATATCAATCTTACATTTCCTTACAGTCTGATACATTCTTTTTCTTGTCACTATCTTTCTCTTGTCATTTGTCCATGGTGCACATGAACCCACCATCTGTTAAACTGGGGTGCGTTTCCCAAAAGCATATCTATGTTAGCAACCAGCATAGTGCACATTAGCAACCAGCATAGTGCACATTAGCAACCATCATAGTGCACATTAGCAACCAGCATAGTTCACATCAGCAACTAGTATAGTACACATTAGCAACTAGCATAGTGCACATTATCAACTAGCATAGTGCACATTATCAACTAGCATAGTTCACATCAGCAACTAGTATAGTACACATTATCAACTAGCATAGTGCACATTATCAACTAGCATAGTTCACATCAGCAACTAGTATAGTGCACATTAGCAACTAGCATAGTGCACATTAGCAACTAGCATAGTTCACATCAGTTAACTAGTATAGTGCAATATTAGCAACTAGCAAGTATAGTGCACATTATCAACTAGCATAGTTCATATCAGCAACTAGTATAGTGCACATCAGCAACTAGCATATAAAAATAATAGCAACCAGCATAGTTCACATCAGCACTAGTATAGTAATATTAGCAAATCAGCATAGTGCACATTAGCAACCAGCAGGTTCATATCAGCAATTAGTATAGTGCACATTAGCAACTAGCATAGTGCACATTATCAACTAGCATAGTTCACATCAGCAACTAGTATAGTGCACATTAGCAACTAGCATAGTTCACATCAGCAACTAGTATAGTGCACATTATCAACTAGCATAGTGCACATTATCAACTAGCATAGTTCACATCAGCAACTAGTATAGTGCCCATTAGCAACTAGCATAGTGCACATTAGCAACTAGCATAGTTCACATCAGCAACTAGCATAGTGCACATTAGCGCCGGGCATAGCGCACATCAGCTAACCAGTATAGTGCACATCAAAGTAAATCAGCATAGTGCACATTAGCAACCAGCATAGTGCACATCAGCAACTCGTGATAGTGCACATCGGCAACTAGCATAGTGCACATCGTCAACTAGCATAGTGCACATTGGCAACTAGCATAGTGCACATTATCAACTAGCATAGTGCACATCAGCAACTAGTATAGTGCACATCAGCAACTAGCATAGTGCACATTAGCAACTAGCATAGTGTAGTTATGTTAGCTCTGTGACTGGCTGTTTATTTACGTAGCGTTTTTTTTTTTTTTTAACAGACCTTCTGCCGAAGCTGATCAGAATTGGTCCTATAGGTTTTAATGCATGTCATGGTTTGCTTTATCTCAGAATTGTTTTCTAGCTTTCTCTGGTTATTAACTTTGCATTCTGAGTGAAACTTCCAGCTTCCTAATGAGTACTTTTCTACGGCTAATGATAAAGTGTTGATGCTATGATTGTTGTTGTTATTACCCCATGCTATAATGCTTCCACGCCGCCTCACCGGCCACAGCTAAGTAGCCAGGGAGCGGGCGAGACGGGAGGCACCCGGCCGTGTCCGCAGGGCGCTTGTGCTGAGGGGATTCGGGTCAAGCCAGTCGGAAAAAGAAACCTTATATATGAGGCGGATTCCTCTTTTGGAAGAATTTTTGCACATAGCCTGACGTGATTGAAATAATCATTGCACGGGGCAGTGGACAGGGCAACAAAGGGATAGACATAGAGGAGGAGGAGGGGAAGGAGAAGGGGACGGAGTGGAAGAATCAACCTAATTCCACAGGAATTTTGATCCGAGAAGCGATATTTACTCTGGCGTGAATCTGGTTAGTCCCCAGATAACGAACGCACACTAGGTCAGGGTTTTTTTTTTTGATCCAAATCCTTTATTTATTCATCTGTGCCGGGCTGTCACCCACAACTCTCTCTTCAGACTCTCCGGACCTCGCCTCCGCCTCCGTTTGTCTGGTTTCCTGTCTCATGTTTTATTTCCCTATTCTCAGACATTCAGGTCTGAAAACACTGAGGGCGGACTGCGATTTCTGCACACCTATATAGTAGGGATGCATGATACGGGAATTATTGGCTGATGTCCAGAGGTGGGCACTTAAGTGAAAGTAAAGACACCACTAGTCAAATGTTACTCCAATACAAGTGAAAGTCGTATAAACAACATATTTACTTGCTAAGTACCAGGCATTTGTTTTAAAGTACTGGCATAAAGTACATCTTTTACCGCGACATAGCATTATTTCACAACACTTATGGGTCAATTTAATGCCCCCGACGAGCTTGTAGAAGCTGTAGAATAAGGAACTGGTAGAATGTCTGAAAGAACACAACTGTTGATTCGATAGCAGGGTTGCTGTAAAACAAAGAATGTTTTCAAAAATATGTTAATCATTTTTCATCAATCAACAAATAGTGAATAAAGAGAAATTCCAAATCAAATCAACATTATGTGATATCGACTTCAAACATCATCAATTCTTCTAGCTACACTTGGGTATCACAGTTTTTGAAGGAACCTGGCTGGTAGGTTGTTCCAAACGTCTTGGAGAACTAACCACAGATTCATAATCCCATAATCCTACAAAATAATATAATGACTATAATCCTACAAAATCCCTCATGACTTTGTGCAAGTGTACCTATAAGAATTGACAGTTGGTTTGAAGGCAAAGGCAAAAAGTAACACCAAATATTGATTTGATTTAGATTTTCTTTTGTTCGCTCACTTTGTATTTGTAAATTGATGTACAACAATTATTATTTATATTTCTGAAAGCATTCTTTGTTTACAGCATTTTTTCACACCTGCCTAAAACTTTTGCACAGTACTGTAGATGTGTATGTTAATCAGGAGAACAGTGTAACAGCTGTAAATGCAGCCTGCTCAGAAAATCAACATTCCAACCTGTTTAAATCCCAGCTCTACACCTCCAGCTTCATGACTTTCCAACAGCAACAATGTTCTAACTGCATAGAAACAGCAGAACTGTCTGAACCTGGTTTTATAGCGTTCCAGCCCATGCGGATTTAACCCTACTGATTACAGACAGACTGGCACCTGCCAAACAACCAATCACGCTTTAGAAAAGGGGGAATAACATCCACTTTATCCACAGATTAGAAAGTAACGAGAACCTGATAGAAATGTAGTGAAGTGGCTGTAAGTACAGTATTTGTCTTTAAATGTAGTGAAGTGCAAGTTACACGCTTCAGATAAAATACTACTCAAGTGAAGTACAGATATTTCAAAAAATCTCTACAACAGTACTCAAGTAAATGTACTTAGTTACTGTCCACCTCTGCTGATGTTGATGTCTGATATTCTGCCGATGCAGATATGCCAATAAACGCAATTTAGTTAGTTAAAAACAGACGTGAGCATGAAAAGGCAAGAGATTTTGATTGTGAACATTCAACCACGTGCTCCACACTTTGCCACAAAATCACGCTGGCATTTTAAGACAATAAGGTGCAGGTTTTCAGTTTAACAACCATGATCCAATGCTACCCAAACGCTACCTTTACGATGTACACTAAATGTATCATCAAATATCATTTGAAAATCTAAATCGGTCCGGATGCAGATGACTTTTATCGTCTGCTTCCGATACGATACTCAATATCATCGCCGCGATCCCTAATATATAGTCATAACATACTGTGAGCTTTGCATTATTGGTAGATACTGTATTTGGTACTTTTGGTTATCGATTCTAATTCATTGCACGCATCCTCTGTTTCTGGAATGTTCATGTCATGGATAATTTTCATTCTGTAACCTATTCACATCAGTGATTAACTCTATGGCTTGCACTAGGGCTGGACAATTAATTGAAAAGTAATTGAAACCGACATTTTAAACCTCTAATCAACCTAATCTTTTCCATGACGACTTTTTCAATTATTTCTAAAATTCATTTAACTCTTAAAAAAAGGAATACTGTTGATACTTGCCCCAGAGTGAATTCATGAGCTGTCCCCTTAAAAAGATAAAACTCTGCGTATGAACCTTGTCAAGTGAACTATGAGGGCAAAAAAACAAGCAAATCCAAAACAAAATAATCATTCCCCATTCCTAATCAAAGTGAAATGTTAAATTAATCGTGATATTAATTCAAAATCCATTTTTCATTCTGTACATTGATAAATTCAGCTTTATCTATTCCATATAATTTTTTTTTTTTTTTTATAATCCCGCCACCACCCCACCTCGTCGGAGGACACCTTTATTTTTAATTACAAATTTCATTGAACAAAATGTTAAATATACATGCCCTGATGCATCTTTTGGAAAGGAGGGGGAGTGATTGAGGGAAAAAAAAACCAAACAAACAAAAACAAACAAAGAACAGAGGGGAAAAAGAAAGGTGAATTAATAATACACACACACATATTATTACATATTAATAATAATAATAATAATTATTATTATTATTACATATTATTATTATTAGGAAAAAAAAGGAGAACAAAAAGGGAAGGGTTATCAAATTTCCAACATCAACAGGAACAACCAAAAAAACAAACCAACAAACAAACAAAAAACCAAAAACAAACAAAAAATCTTTTTTCCTTGTCTTAGAATCCCACGATTAAACTGGGGCCCTAGGGCTCTCCTTGCATGAAGGAACTATGTACCTAAACAACTTCATTCTGATTCTGGAGTTTAGGACTCAGCGAGAAGTGATTAGCGCCATCTTTGGCTCATTGCCGCTATCCCGACATCCACTCGAGGGCCCCCTGACCCCTAGGATTACTGTAGCAAAAAGGGACACAGCCCCTAGGATTTTTATCTGAAGCCGGGTGTGGTCTTGCCGATTGGCCCCTTCCTTTTTTTTTGCGGACCAGCAAAGAGAAAAGCGTCTGATTGAGGATCAGAGGTCACTGCTACCAAGTGACAAAACCACTTACACCAGCACCTGTCGAGGAATCGCCGTGACCGCCGGCTCCGCCGTTCCCCGCCCTCGTTTCTGGCCACCTCTCTGTATGTCATCACCGACTTTTATTGATTTGTCACGACCGTTAACATAGCGAGGGCAATTTGCTTTCTTCAATAATTTTCCCGTGATTGGCCTCTGTCTCCGGCGTACGTGAGAGTGAGAGGGTCTTTTTTGGGGGGAAAATGTTTCTTAATAGCTGGAGAGGGCGTAACGAGGATGTCTCGGCCGCAGTTTAGGGGGCTGAAAGGGGGTGGGGGGAGGGAGGGTGTGTGAAAGCGAATTGCCTGTTACACAACCCAGTCGGAGGCGCCGCTTCTTAAAACCGCTCGAGTGCCGATAACGAAAAGTGTGTTTTACATCGGAGAGTTCCTAATCAGAGCTCGATCATCAACATTGTCCCCCCCTAATTGCCGTCCCCTGATAGCGGGGTTGGTGAGCTCATTAACCCAGCAACAGTGCCACGCTTTTGGTTTCCAAACTTGCAACAGAACACATTACAATGCTGTAAAATAGATGTAGGTGTAAAGGGTGGATCATTTATTTTAAAAATTACATGATATTTGATTTAAAAATCATTTTTGGTTACGGTATAATTCCATTTGTGCTATCAAGTGTCCTATCTGAAACTGAATTAAACTGTAAATAAATGACATTTAGTTTATGAAATAAATTGGTTTGATATTTAAATTATTTTTGTCTACTGCAAAACTTTGAGGTTTGAGGAAAGCTCTCACAATATTCTTGATGAAAGATAAAAGTGGCAAAAGGGTTAAAAGGATGACTAATTTGCAGGAAAATATGGTTTGAGGGGCGCACGTGGCGAGTGGGTTAGCGCTAAGCCGCCACAGCGTAGAAGGTCCTGGGTTCAACCCCAGGGACGGCCGCCGCGAAGGTCCTTTTTCCGTGAATTTGCATTTTCTGTGTTTGCGGGTTTTTCCCGGTGTCTGCTTCCTCCTTGACAGGATCTACTCACAATCTTGAATTTGAATTGGTGAAGTTCTGTTTAAATTGTAAAAGCAGACTACAAAGATCATATTCCATTTGGTCAAAGTTTTGATGAATTTAGTGTTATCAAAATGTAAATATTGAATTATATTAGGGGCAACACGGTTAGCGCTGCTCCCTCACGGCAAGAAGGTCCTGGGTTTGGTCCCTGGGTCTGCCATAGGGCCTTTCACTGCAAAAAAATGAAATCTCAACAAGCCAAAAAATCTTAAAAAGAAAAAATAGATCTTGTTTTCTTTTATTTTAAGATTAACTGACTTGACTAGACTTTTATGTGTGAGATAAATAATCTAATTTTAAGAAACATTGGCTACAATTATCTTATTAAGAAAAATGTACTGATTATAAGAACTTCTTAAATGAAATAAGAAATTTAATTAAGAGAACGGAAGGTTCTGATGCTCTCCACTACGAGTTAAGAAATTCATGACAACTTTTGCTTATTTTAAGAACATTAAAGCTAAAAACATGGAAAAAGGGAAAGATTTTTTCTCACTATATTGTCAGATAATTTTGCTTGATTCTGGAACTTTTTTTCTTATTATCCTTTTCTTTTTCTTATTTTCTGACCCCGATTTTTGCAGTGTTCTGTGTGGAGTTTGCATGCTCTCCCCGTGTTCTCCCACAGTCCAAAAGCATGTAATATAGGTTGACTGGCGACTCTAAATGGGCCCCATACGGTGTGAATGTGAGTGTGATTGTGTGAGTGTGTGTGTGCCCTGCACGTAAGTTGGCTCTGCCCCGAAGTTGGTGCCCGTAGTTCCCGTGATGGGTTCCGGTCCCCCCACCGCGTGACCCCGGGTTGGGATTAAGTGGTTCGGATATTGAATGAATAAGTGAATTATGTTATGAATAACTAATAAGCATTCAACAATTCATGACTGTTATTTAAAAGTATTTTTTGTTACCGCTGCACTCCATTTGCGTTATCTTGAAGATGACTATTTGGCGTAGCTGTTGCAGAGGGTTGGACTTGACCTGACGGGGAGCTGGAGTGGCTAATCCTATGTAAATAATCGCACCATCGAGTGAAGTGTAGAGTGTAGATGGACTGGTGTAAAAAGCCGGCGCTGGAAAAGCTGGGTTTGGCAGTCAGGAAGGATGGACTCCTCTGATTGAAAGCCTTCCTGGGTGGCAAGAGATCACAGTTTTTATCATCAGGAGGCTTCTCTTGCTGCTTTCTCTCTCTCGCTTCTTCGCTTTCTCCTACAAAAACAAAAGCCCATCATCCCTCCGCCGCTTTGTCTGCTCGCGTCAAGTCGGCTTATCTCCTCGCCCTCCTTTTCGTTTGCTGTTGATGACTGATACATCCTCCTGTTTTTTTTCTTTCTTTGTTTCCCAGCCTTCCCCTTCCTCGCTTCTTGCCAATCTCTTAGCGTTTAGTGTGGTTAGGACCTCCGGCTGTGACCACTTTATCCGGACTGAGAGGATTTATTACGCAGCAAAACCTGAAGTTCAGCATTCACAGCACATATATATATATACATACACAATATATATATGCTGTATATATATATATATATATATATATATATATTATATATATATATATATATATATATTCTATCATATGTTCTATTTTTTTCCCCAAAATTAGCCGTCCTTTTCGCCCCTTTGTCACTTTTACAGTTCATAATCATGAGGATATTGAGATGCTAAATCCGCAAACAGCAGTAACCCAAAAGGTTTTATATACCAATCAAATCACGTTTTGTTTTAGTGAATGTTTGTTGTTTATTCATAGTTTAATCCAATTTCGACGTTCTTACTCGAATTTGTCGAATCTTTGACACGACACAAATACATTTATGCCGTAACCCGAAATGTTTTCAGCAAAAATTCAAACGTTATTGTCATATATTTCATGTCATTTCATACCAATTTAAATCAATTTCGGAAAGATGCTCCAAGGGGTTGTGCGTCTTGTTCACTACTTAGACAGTTAACCAGCACAATTGCTCTCCGGGAGAGTCGGCTTTTGATACTGACCGGCTTTGTGACCCTTTTTTGGCATGCGCACCATATGACGGATGGTGTGGATGCTGCCTCTCTTTCGGAGTGAACGTAAACAGCGTTTTCAGGTCCCTGGTTATGTGGCGGTTAATGTGTATTCCAACCCAGTCGCGGTATAACCCCCCGCGGGACTCACAGCCTCGGTCTGAGAGGTTTCCTGTTGTTAAACGGCAAGAAAAACAACCTTAAATCAGATCCAGAGTTCAGGGCTTTAAAAAAAATACAAGCTCCGCGCTAACGCTCCCGTGTTTGTTTTCCTCTTTAACGCCCCAAAAAATTACCTTTCCGGTGGAACGTTTATCTCCTGAGTTGCTCCAGGGATACCTGTAATTAGGGAATAGATGTTACTTTGGAGAAAATATATATTAATATAGAAATCAGATCCTGAGTTCAGGGCGTAAGATGAAGCTCCACACCAACGCTCCCTATTTTTCGGTTCTTCTGTAACGCTCTTCTGTAACCCCCTTTTTTTCTTTACAGCCTCCCAAAAAATACCTGCCTGGGAAAGTTTATTCTGCCGTAAGTGAAATTGTAACAGATGGGGCGGTTTTTAGCCGTGCTGGGAAACAACATTAGGCCTGGAGAAGAAACCTGATGAAATTTGGCTCTTATCTCGACTCCTTCCTTGATGGTAACGATGGACCTGAGTGAGAGCGAGAGAGAGAGAGAGAGAGAGAGAGAGGGAGAGAAGGAGAGAGCGCAACTCGGAGCTCGAGGAGTGGGGCGGAGCAGGTCTTTGAAGCAGGCATTTGGACAGGAAATTGACTCGTTAAGATTCTAACCATGACCATTCGTCCTGCTCAGCGTTGGCTTAACAAGACCACCCCGACTAATCGTTTTAGGTAAAAAAGTTTCTTCTCTTTGAAGGCAGAGCGGGACTGGAGTTTATCGACACGCTGCACTGCACCGACATAGCAAACACTGTGTTGCAGAAATTATTTTCTACAGCCCCATTGACGATTGGCTTTATGATTTACTCACCAACTCTCTCTCTCTCTCCCTCTTTCCCTCTCTTTCAAGTCTGGACACTATTTAAGATTAAGATTAAGATTAAGAAGTTTATTGTCGTGTGCATGGTAAAAACAGTCAGTTACACCGTACAATGAAAATCTTACTCCACATGTTCTGTCGCAAAAGACACACATCGGACATAAGACACAACATAAACCTAACATAGGTTTAACATAGACCTAAACATAGAACATTAAACATAGAGTGCAAAGAAACCTATAGTGCAGACAATACAGTATACATTAAAGATAAATAATATTAAAAAAATAAGGCTATTGTGCAAAAAAATGAACATTCAGAAATCATTTACAATGTTGTGCAAAAAAACAGTTAAATGAACACTGCAAAAAATGCCTTTTTAAAAATAAGAAAAAAATTATTTTTGGGAAAAAAAATACTTATTTCAAGCAAAATTATCTGCCAGTGCAGCAAGAAAATTGCACTTGCTAAGATTTCTTAAAACAAGAAAAAAAATACTCAAAGACTAAGCATACACAACTTAAATTAAGCAGAATATACTAGTTTTTTTCTCCAATTCTCTTGAAACAAGTAAAAATATACTTACAGTCTACCTGTTACCACAACTCCTTTACCAATGCAGGTTGTTTTAAGAGAAAACTGCTCAAAATTGGTTGTATTACCTAGGTAGGATAACTCAAGATAAATTTTCTTGAAACAAGTCAAATAATCTAAACAATATTCAGTCTTACCAAGAAAATAAATCCAAAAAATGGTGTAACAAGATTCAAATGCTGAATTCAAGTCAATAACACTTGTACAGATTTTTATTTTTTGCAGTGAGGAGTTGAGGTGGATGTAAAGTTCACAGACTGGCCTGTGTGAATGTGCAAAGTCTGCAGAAATTTAACAAATTATTCTCAATGAGATTTTTTTTTCTGTATCAATATCATTTTCTATTAATATAAAAAATTTTTTCTCCTCACAATGTACCCAAAGTGCTGTCATTTCAACAAATTAATGCGAAAGACAGACTCAGCATTGCAGGAAAAGCATATCAGGCTATTGTTGCTGAATGGGAGCACTGCACAAGGGAATAAAGCGGGTATTACCTTAAAGGAGGCCTAATTTTGAGCAAATGAAAGAAATATGCAGTGTGACATTTCATATACAATGATGCAGTTGTTTTATTTAATTCCGTTTGTGTTAAGAGAGCGGTTTTTATGGCTTTACTGTGATCCTGAAAAAGTTGAAATATAAAAAAATAATAGTGTGAGTGAGTGATTATTTGTCGTTGTGAACACAGCACAGCACACAGTGCACCACAACCAAATGTGATCTCTGAATTTGACTCATCCATGCTTTTGGCAGCACCTGGGGAACACAGTACCTTGCTCATGAGTACCTCAGTCTGGGACTTGAACCGACAACCCTCTGATCACAGGGTCAACTCCCTAACCATCTTTCCAAACCTTAAAACTAGGTTCTTTTGGCCTAATGATAGGATTCTCACCTGAGATCCAAGAGACCCTTATGTCCAAGTTAGGCGCGAGTCCAGAGAGAGTGTGTAATCAGGAAACGGAAGTCGCTCTGAATATGAGCATCTATAAATAAAAGACAGACATTCGGCATATGGAAATGCTTCCTGCCTGAAGTTATACGATTTCCTAGACACAATTCCTCGTGCACTATTTTCTCTCATTTTATATTAACTTTGTTTTTTCACGCTCGTCCTCGGCACCGAGTTACGTGACCCTGCGAAAAAGCAATTAAGGGGGTCCGCATTTCCCGAGCAGCATCAACTCGCCCGGAGGTGCAATCAGTGGTTTTTTGAAAATGTGTATCTGTCAAGAGCACGAGAGCGTTGTATGAAAGGAGTAACTCCTGAAATTGCTTTTTCACCCGCCCCGCCCTAGCTTTCCCCCCTCCAAATATGACATGTTGCACGTTGAGGCACATTAGCGTCTAAAGGTTCATTTTAGAGGTTTGCGAATTGGGTTGCGGACGTAGAATTTGTCCTGCTCTTTGCATGCGACTCCACTGATTTGGCCATAATGTACGACGCCGACGCACTACTTTAATGCAGAATAGCCAAGTTTTAGTAGGCTTAGTAAAATCTGTCTAGTGTGTAGACCTCCCTCCTCTTTGCTCTGACTAGGCCTGCACGGAACCCGCCCTTTCCTATAAAGCGCCCTCGTTTGATCTGACACTTTTCTTTTTCTTTCCCCTGACAACCGCCCTCCTTTTTTCCACACCGAATGGGGGTGTTGGCACTTTCTATTTCATCTCATAAGACTGGCATCCTGGATTCAAAGCCGAGCCCCAAACCTGTTTTCTGTCCTTTTACGTCTAGTTTGGTTTGTTGCGATTCTGGTTCCGTCCCACAACTCATTAAAGAGATCGAGCTGATCGAGAGTAAATTCTTCCGTGTGCTCCGGTTCTGCACTTTAACTGCCAGCACGTTGTCAGGACTCGGAACCAAAACCATCAGTTCTGGACCGGCACTGGCGGTATGCGGACGGTTTTTCCAGCCCACCTGCTCTCAGGTTGATGTTGTCCAGGAGCGATCCATCAGGTCGGATGGAGACCCTGCCGAATAGCAGCAGTCCTGAAATTACAGCCTTCAGCACTTCTGTCTTTATCCGGAGTGTAGAGCTCTTTCCGTTGCAAAAAGTCTCTCACTTTCTTGTTTTTTGAAACTACTTATTTCAGGACGTGATGAAGGATGAAGGTCAGAGAAAGAAGTGGCGTAATGTTGTGAAGACCTAAAAATTGCATTGCTTTGCCATTTTTTAAAGATTATTTGCAAGATTTGCCTTCTCCCGTTTAGTTTCTATGGAGGAATTTTTAGTCTTTTTGAGAATTCTGAAATATTCACTAGTTTCAAGATTCAGGAGTGCTTTATTAGTCCCATTAAGGGATGACTTGAAGTGAAACGTGAAGCTGGTTCACTCCTAAGACTGTGCTAGAAATGTTCAAAAAGTTAAAGTAGCAAATGTTGCCCCAAAATACTTTAAAAAAATTATCTAAAAACAATAAAGAATGTAAAAAATAGTTTCGTCTCAATGAACAGTACATTTAATAATTTAAAACCCAACCCAAGGCAGGCACCAACACACCGCAGGGCACATACACACTCACATAATCACACTCTCATTCACAACTTATGGGGCTAATTTAGAGTCGCCAATTAACCTATAGTCCATGCTTTTTGGACGGAGCCCCCCGGCGGAAACCCACGCGAACACGGGGAGAACACGCAAACTCCACACAGAAAACTTGGGATCGAACCCAAGATTTTCATGCTGTGCGGTGGCAGCGTTAACCACTTTCACTTACAGCATTTTACACGTAAATTGAGTTTTAGCCACCTCAAAAGCATATATTTTTAAAGCCCTCTAGAGTAAAGATTTTTCGAAATGCTGGATTCTGTGGCTCTTTGTCAAAAAGTAAAACCCATTTTTTTTTAGTTCTATTGTGCGTGTGCGCCAGGCATGTTGCCTGTTATTCACTGATGGAAAAAAAAAAAAAAACTGACGCGGACCTGAAGTGGAAAACATTTGAGTTTGGAACTATTTTGTGTTAAGATTTTTTTTTAAACCAAATGTCATGTAAACACAATTAAAAAAGAAACAAAAAATGTGTGTTTCTACATACGTGTAAAAGAGCCTTATGTTACAGAAACCTTACAAGATGTCTAAAGATACAGATTTATACTGTATACAGTAAGGGCCAAATTCCTAGTCAAGGATTAAGCCTAGTCCTAGACTAGTTTTCAGTTTGGATAGTAAATCTTCATTGGTACTACAACTTAGTCCAAGATTAGGTTTAAACCATGAGCAAGAAACCAGCGCGAAGTCTATATGTATGTGCATATTATGGCAAACCTATATACAGTATGTAAACTGCAGTACGCCATAATAAGCTGAAAGAAATAAAGGGCAGATTTCCCAAATAAGATGAGCGATGTGATGCGTGAGCCCCGTCCCTTCCCGATCTCAGTTTGGAGACGTCGCCAATCTGTCTGCCTTCGTCGCCACGTTCACCCTCAGCTCAAAAAAACATGCCAGAAACACGATCATTAAAAGGCAAGTAAGAAGAAGAAGAAGCGTGGAGGCGTTTAATGGAACTCATCAAGGTCGTGGCACCAAGAGACGGGCAAGTTTTATTGCGCTGAACGTATGCTCTCTTTACCAGGCGAGCTTCAGCCTTCGGGCATCTGCTGTCTTTCGCTGGAGGGAGCCAAGAATAGTTTGCACCATCACGCACTTTTGGCCCAATCAGGAGTGATGGATGGACTAATTGATGGAAAATGATCACACCATTAGTTTTTGGGTGACTTCAGTCAGCTCTATATTTAGCAATAGGGGGCGTGTTGTGATGAAGGGAACAGAGCGAGGGAAAGTCTATTACTCAGTAGAAGCCTCTGGAAGTTTTTTTCCCCGCTTCTTTTTTTTCGGCGCCTTAATTTGACACAGATGAGACGAAGCTGAACCCGAAATCAGGACAGTTTTTTTTTTAAGCGGATTGCACGAACATGCTCGGTGTAGAGGAGATCTCGAAATCTCCAAAATCAGACAAAAACTCTCAGGGTTCCAGATTCAGGATTCATTATTTATACAAGTATAACACAGTGAAATACTAGATGAAGGAAACATTGGCGGCAAGGTGGCAGGGCGGTTAGCGTCTGTTCCCTCAGCACAGAAGCTCCTGGGTTCGATCCCAGGGTCGGTCGTAGGGCCTTGCTGTGTGGATTTTGTGTGCTCTACACATATTTGCAGGGGTTTTCTCTGGGTTCCCACAGATCAAAAGCGTGCACTATAGGTTGAGTGGTTACTTTAAATTGGCCCCATAGGGTGTGTATGTGTGTGTGCCCTGCAGTGTGTTGGCGCCCACCCAATATTGGTCCCCGCCTCGTACCCGTGGTCCTGGGTTAGGCTCCAGACGCCACGACCCCAATAGGGATTAAGTGGTTCAGATAATGAATAAACGAATGAATAAACGAATTAAGGAAACATTACAAAAAACTAGAAAAAATAAGAATATCTAGAAAATATATAGACAAATTTTAAACTATAACCGTAATTGTACGTGTGTCTTTTATGTGATAACTGTGGACGTCAGGGGAAGTCTAAAAATGATCTGAACCGCTTAGTCCCAACTGGGGTCACGGGGGGACCGGAGCCTATCCTGGGAAGTTACGGGCACAAGGTGGAGAACAACCCTGAACAACACAGTGCAGGGCACACACAATCACACTCACACATTACGGGGCCAATTTAGAGCCGCCAATTAACCTATATTGCATGCTTTTGGACTGTGGGAGGAAACCGGAGCACCTGGAAAAAAACCCATGCAGACACAGGGACAGCATGCAAACTCCACATAAAAAGGTCTCAAGGCCGACCCGGGGCTCGAACCCAGGACTTCCTCAGTGGGAGGCGGCAGCGCTAACCACCGCGCCACCGTGCCGCCCGTAAATTACTAAACAGATTATGTTAAAGAAACAAAGAGCTATTAAAGCAAAGGATTAACTGCTGCAATTTTTAAAATTGTGTTAATGTCACAATTATAAGTAACAACGATAAGTAAGAAAGTAGCTGTTGTCTCTTTGGATGAAAGTGAGAACGCTCAGGATCCTTCCCTCTCCGAACTGACGAATCGTTCATCGTGAAGCATAAATCAACGTTTCACTTTCAGCATCAGCAACTCTGTCATTAGGTCGTCAATAGCAGCTCCTCTGCTTAGACACAAACGGCCCCAAATTCCTGTCTCTCTTTTCGCTCTCTCTCTGACACACTTACACCCAGGGTTCCTTCTGAGTAATTCATACATTTGAATCTGTGAATAAAAACTTGTTTTTGCTCCTTTCAAGAGGCTGTAGGTGGTGAAAAGGTCCAGGCTCAGCTCGAGTGTGTAGTAGCACAGTGAAGCTTCTGTGTATAACTACTATTTGTTCTGGGCATATTCATACCGTCTAGTAGAGCTCCGCTCCATTCGAAAAAATTAAACACGTTAAGTTTTATTGTTATTTTATTAAGTGAAGGAATAACACAAGACAGTACAGAAGTAACACAATTACCCACAACCTTCACAATCAGCAGACTATTAGTTGAAAAGGAGAGCGGTAGAGTAATCGCAGTGTGGTGAACGCAGCAGTCCATCCACATTTACACTCATGATTGTTTTGTTTGTGTGGGGTTTAAGAACAGCTAAACATATGTCTGATTTATGTAGCACCATGAAACGTAAATGTTAAACCAGTAGAGAAAACCCCATTTTAATGTCCATTATAAATTGTATCTATTAAAATAAAATAAGGATTAACACGAAAAAATAGAATTTAAAAAGGTTCGAATGAAAGCTGTTGCAATTTGTTAGTGCTGCTGTTAGCAAAGTTGCAAAAAATGATAACGTTGCATTGCATGGGATCTACTGTGTAGAGTTTAGTATTAAAGACATAAAAAATAAGCTTTAGTAACACCTATACTGTTACATACTGTTACAAACATTTTTGCATTCATTGTAAAAAATATTTGGTTCTTTAAGAGGATTTATGATATTAGACATTAAAATTGAACTGTCATAATTGCTTTTTCTATTGTACAAAGATTAGCAAAAACAATCCAAGAAAAGGTTTTGCTCCATGTTAAATTCAAAAGCATAACATTTCTTTAAAACATATTAGAGAAAATGTTGAGCCAAAGTACTCTTAAAAAAGTACAAAAATAAATAATTTGAAATAGAATTAATTTGAACAATACAGTTAATATGTTTAAAAAAGCTATATCTGGTGCAGTTGTGCTGTCTGACTGTAAAAATCATTTTAGGTCCAGATATTTCTAAAACCTTCAAGTACATCATTAGTGACTCTCATTCATCATTTTGCATTCACTATGAAAAGGGGGATTTTGTGCTTTGAAAATGAACTGCAGACGGGCATCTCAGGACATGAGCACACCAGTATGAAGTCCAGTGTTGGAGCATGTGCTTCATCCTTCATCCATCCACACTCACTTTAAAGCATCTTTTACAGCTGTGGTGAGGGCGTCGCTGCCCCGTGCAGTCTTTTGGTAAAAGCTGTTCCTGCATCTCATTATACTTGAGGACAGAAAGGAGGAGTTCCACCTTGTAAAACTCATTATTCCCTCTGTGTGCTTAGATGTGTTTATTTGACTCAAACGGACCTGAAGATAGCACTTAAGCGTCCCCTTAAATTCCAACTTAAGTCACAACCTGGAATCTTCCAGCGGTTCTCTGTTGGGGATAAAGGCTCTCTTCCTCCCCCTCCTCCTCCTCCTCCTTCACCTCCTTCGCGTTTGTTTCCCCTCCGGCACTCACCAAACAGGAAACGATCCATAATCCGGGTAATGAAGTACGTCCCGGACTCGAGTCATTTGTTCAATAAACGCTGATGCTACGCGGCCGCCTATTTTTCTTTCACGCGTGGCCGCCGCTAGCGCAGTAAAGCGAGCAATTCTTTGGAGTCTCCCGTCCGCGTTCCACATCTTTAGCGAGTCGCAGATTCACTTGGCGTTATCTCGGACACTAGCGTCTAATGGAAAATGTAGGGAAGGAGGAAGACCCTCCGTCAGCAGAGGGGACTATATACTGTATATATACAGATTGTTGACCCAGTGGCAATGTAAGGCGCTCTTTGAAGATGCGTGTCCACACGGCTCGATCTAAATCATTAATGTTCGGTCAACTGCCAAGGTCGGCCTAAGCAACAGCAAACGCACTTGTTTATTAGCCTTTCAAAGGAAAGATAAACTCGCCTCTCGACACCAGACCTCTTCTGTCTACATCATGTCTTATTTATTAGCAAAGGTTTACAGCTACTGAGACCTGAGAATGTTGGTGGTCTAGAGGGACAAATCTCGCTTATGGTTCAAGAGGTTGTGGGTTTGAGTCGGGCTCTGTTCTAGCTCCAGTGCTGGGGAAGCTACTTTTATTAAACAGTAGATATTCAAGCTACAAGCTGCTTATGATTAAAGGTAAGTAACAAGCCGCAGGGAAAATGTAGCTGCATTGAAGTTATTTCATGCTTAATATTTTGATGTAGAATACTCTTAAAATTAATTTAAAATAATGTGAAACATGAGATAATCTCTCGGCTGGCCTGGGAACGCCTCGACATCCCCCCAAAGAGCTAGTGAAGGTGGCTGGGAGAGGGATGTCTGGGCGTCTCTCTTGAGGCTGCTACCCCCGCAGCCCGAACCCCGGACAAGTGGATGGTGATGATGATGATGATAAAAGTAAAATAAAAAAAAATATATTTTTTAACAGTGTAATGTCAAATCTCAACAAGGTTTCAGTGACGTTTTGGAGACAAAAATTAATTAGATTTTCAGTTGCACACGTAATTTGTCGGTTTGACTTCCAGAGGCATACGTTTCGATAAGTTTGGCCACAGATTGTTGCTTTCATGTTTGCCAAGGTGGGCTCCATCCTCCAACTCCATCTCACAGCTGCCAAAAGCATGTTGTGATGCAAAAAGTGTTTACTGCTTGCCACGGCTGCCAATTCAACACCAATCAGAAATGCCTGGTAGCTGATTTTGTAACAGTGTAGTGTTCTTGCTGTGCTACGTGACCATTTGAAAATTAGCTTTGCTACTGATAAGCTACTGAAAAAGTAGTTCAGGAAAAATTTAACCAACTCTTATTTGCATCCTCTCTCTGGGAAGATTCCAGACAAAGCCAAGCATTCTCACTCACACTTCCATTTTTTCTACCCACCCTCTCTGATCTGGGTTCGAGTGCTGTACCTTCGGGCGGCGGCCGGCGTTTCGGGTGGACGACTCTTTCTGTCAGCCGACTCAGATTGCTGCACGTCTTTCTGCCTCCAGCCGCTTCTTAATCCGCTCTGACAGGCTGAGGAGCGACTCTGGCGATCCTCAGTCTCCGCCTTCCCACCTCTCAACTACTAGCAGTTTGCGTTACCTCGAACCGTCTCCTCAAAAGAGACTTGTCCTGAAATGGTCGCGGTTTTGAGTAGACAGAAATCATCCCGTCAACCATCTTTAGCCTAAGAAAACAAAGAAGCGTCCAAAAAATCAGAGAAAATAACGACACATTTGAGAAAGTGACCAAACTCTTGGGAGGTTTTTATACAGATTTTAATAATGTAATAGGAAGTTGAAAAAACTTGCTGACGTAATGCTGATATAATAATATTAGTTCCTAGAACTTCTTGCTGCATCTGGAAGGGATTGTGGCCCAACGTGAGAAACAGAATGGCCCCGGGTAGGTAACAGATGGCTTAGCGGATAAGTTTGTGCTGGTGTGCGATCTTATCGGGGTGGAAATTAGCCTCGGCGCTCTGCGCGACATTAGGTATAGATTACAGTTTCGCAATGACTGACCTGTTCTAACAAAATTAATGTAATTATCTAGGCAGTGGTCAAGAAGAAAGAATTGAAATTGATTATGTAAATTCTGTTAATGATTTCCTAATCATAATTCACTTTGAGTCCATGACATTTAAAGCAACATGCAGCTCATTTCGGGACAAAAATGATAAGAATTTGAGGGTTATCCAGGACACCTAGCAGCAGTGGAAAAAGTGTAAACACTTCCCTTTTGCTCACTGAGCAGAATTTGATATTTTAACCTCTCTACTGTTTGCTGCCATGCACTTTCACGTCCATCCCGCACCTGCTCATGCCAGTACTGTATTTAATATAAAAGCATGTGGTGTTAAGCAGACAGCTCTAGAATGAGCACACGACAGTTACTATTGTAATGCTAGGCGTTAACGCGGCACTGCAAATCTTGTAGACACGCTAACATGAATAACAATCCATTGGACACAGAGCTTTGTGTAAACATCATGTGATGTTACGCTGCAACAGCGTCCAGCTCGACTGCCCACACAATGAGAAATGTAGCGGGGTGGGGGGAGTTAGGGGTGGGGGTAGTAGATGGGGTAGCTGGGGGCAGGTGGGGAGTAGAGGGGTAGCTGGAAGTAGTTGGGAGTGGGAGGGTATTTGGGGGTGAATGTGGAGTATTTGGGAGTGGGAGGGTATTTGGGGGTGAATGGGGAATAGTTGGGTGGTGTGGGGTAGTTGAGGTAGGGGTAGTTGGGAGTGGAAGGGTATTTGGGTGTGAATGGGGAATAGTTGGGTGGGGTGGGGTAGTTGGGAGTGGGAGGGTATTTGGGGGTGAATGTGGAGTATTTGGGAGTGGAAGGGTATTTGGGGGTGAATGGGGAATAGTTGGGTGGTGTGGGGTAGTTGAGGTAGGGGTAGTTGGGAGTGGAAGGGTATTTGGGTGTGAATGGGGAATAGTTGGGTGGGGTGGGGTGGTTGGGAGTGGGAGGGTATTTGGGGGTGAATGTGGAGTATTTGGGAGTGGGAGGGTATTTGGGGGTGAATGTGGAGTATTTGGGAGTGGGAGGGTATTTGGGCGTGAATGGGGAATAGTTGGGTGGTGTGGGGTAGTTGAGGTAGGGGTAGTTGGGAGTGGGAGGGTATTTGGGGTTACTTGGGGAGCAGATGGGCGGTAGCTGGAGGTAGTTGGGTGGGGCGGAGTTCTTTGTTGTCATGTCACATGTGCTTGACACCTCCAGTGGGTTGAGACAGGGCGAGAGCCATGCCCTTTAGCCAACCAGTCAGCCGCTGCTAGTTAGCTCTGTCTGTCAGGAAGCGCTCATGGGGGAGATGGGGGAGTGGAGTGATGAGGAGGGGGCTAGATGGGGTGGGGTGGTCTTGGGGGTGGGTTCTGGACAGAAGCTGTCATCTTTCCTTTTATTCCTCACATCATCCAGTGGAGCAAGAGGAAAGCGTCATGGTTCCCGGTATGTGAGTGGAGAAGACGGATGAGGAGTCAGTCTGGACTAGAAAGTCACTGTACGTCTTACATAGCATAGATACACACACACACACACCTGCTGCTGCAACCTTAACACCCTTTAAAAGGTTGTGTACAATATTGGCATGTGAGTGAGAGAAAGAATGAAAGAGTGAGAGTGTTTATGTGTCTGTGAGATGAGAGTAAGTGAGAGACACAGTATTACATCGAGCTTGTGTGCGTGTGTGTGTGTGTGTGTGTGTTAGAGAGACACAGAGAGAGAAAGAGGGATGAGTGAGTGAGTGACTGCATCCTCCCCAACACGCCCTAATCCTCTTCTCTCCCACACGTCGTTATCGCAGCGCTGGCTTTACGCAGCGGCTAATCACAGCGGCCAGAGATGCCGGCGGCTTTCCGCACAGGGACAGAACGACAGGAAGTAAAAGTCAGAAGGAAAGAAGGAAGGAAGGAAGGGAGTAAGAAGGCGTGGGAAACAAGAGACAGCAAGTTTGAAGGCAGGAAGTATGAAAGGAAAGGATGTAAAGACACAGGAAGTTATAAAACCTGAAAGAGACGGAATGATGGAGGGTGGAAAGTAAAAAGTGAAAGAGGAAGGGATAAAAAGCTCAGATAGATTTCTCTTAGCCCGGTATCACGCGCTGCCGTTTTGAACCGGCGTAAAGTATTTGCATAAATAGTGTGAGCTGGATAAAGAGAGCGAGAGTGCGCTCACTTAAATATGTTCCTTTAATGAGATTTATGTTCATTATGCTTCCCAAGCCTCGCTTTTAATTTGTCAGTCGCCAGGGACCTTATCATTAAAATGACAAAGGCTTTTAAATGAAGGCTGGTGCTTTTAGGCCAACACAAACAGCGAGCCAATTCCTCTCAGCTGCAAAAAAATACCCAGCGCAACTCGCCCATCGTTTGTCTGCTTTACTCTCGCGGGAGACGAACCTGGAAATTGTTGAGTTTTAATGGAAGCGCGGTGGAATTAAAAATAAAACAGTCTGGCCGGGATCTTCTCCACATGTGGTTATTGTACGGAGGGAGGATTTGCAAGAAGGACGAGAAAAATAACATTTATTGGCTGCTTGTAGACGTGATGAAAAACTCAAACAATTTAGGCAGAACAAATTACATTTGGGTTTACACAGGAGGGCTGGTTATATTGTCTTATGAGGGTCTTAATTATTACAGTGGTAGTAAGAATGAGAAGCAGTGAGTGGCAGCAGGGACAAAGAAATATACAGAGAAAGAGTGAGGGGGAGAGTGTGTGGATAAAAAAGAGAAGGAAAGAAAAAATGAGTGAGTAAGAAAGAAAGAAAGAAAGAAAGAACACATGTATAAGAGAGAGAGTGAGAGTGAGGAAAAGACAGAGGGAGAGAGAGAAAACTAGAAAGAGCATGGAGAGAGAGAGAGATTGGAGAGAGAGAGAGAGAGAGAGAGAGAGGGAGAGAGAGAGAGAGAGAGAGAGAGAAAATGAGTGGTAAGAGATAATTTGAGTGAGAGTAAGAAAGAAACAATGAAAAAAGAGAGGAAAAAGTAAAAGAAAGAAAGAAACAAAGAAGAAAATGAAAGAAAAAGAAAGTAAAGAAAGAAATTAATGAATGAATGAATCAATGGATAAATGAAAGTCAAGAAAAGAAAGAACGAAAAAGAAATGAAAGAAAGAACAAGTAAAGGAAAGAAAGGAGTAAAAGAAAGGAAGACCCTCTGTGTTGACCAGTAACATTGAAGATCAGCATTTTGGAGTTGTATGTGTCGTTCCAGTGTACGGCCCAGCTCCTGCAGTGTGTGTGTGTGTGTGTGTGTGTGGGCCGGGTATTTATGGCATTGTGGGGACCTTTTTGTCATTTTATCTGTTTTTTTGGGCTTTGTGGGGACATTTGAAAGGTCCCCATGAGGAGAAATGACTTTATAGAAAACGTGCTTGTTTTATTTGAGAAACTAAAAGAGGTAAAAGATGTGCTTTTGGTTACTGAGGTTAAGATTAGGGTTAGGATTAGATGTAGGTGTAAAATTATATACATCTAGTCATTAGGGGAGCCTATGGAAGGACCTCACAAAGATCTGTGTGTGTGTGTGTGTCCCTGTCTGGCTCTCGGGCTGTCGTGTCCCACCGTGAGGGTAAATACAGGCCGGGTAGAGGAGTAACATGCGTGGGGGTTGAGCTGGGGGTCCCGGAGCACCTGGCCAGTTTAGGGATCCCTGTGGATTAGTCAAGGGGGTCCGGGAGGGAGGAAGGTTGCCAGGTGGAGGATTTGTCATGGTGGTCCCCAACCTGTAGCCTCTCTTTCTCTCTCTCGCTCTCTCTCTCTTTCTGTCTGTCTCTACATCTTACTGTTTTTCTCTCTACCCCTCTCTCTCTCTCTCTCTCTCTCCCCCCATCGTGACCTTGTCTCTGTTTACATGACCCATTGCGCGCCACACAGTGGGTTCGAGACCCCCTCCATTCGCCTTTCATGTATTTTATCACCTCCACTCGTTCTTCAAAGAGCCGCGACTGTGGCCCTGACCAACCGCAGAGAGAGACGCCTGTTTACACTGGATCTGCCCACTCAGTGTGTGTGTGTGTGTGTGTGTGTGTACTAACGTGTACTTCTCCTCTACATATATATTTCTCTATGGCTCTGTGTGTGTGCAGTCAAAAGACACTTTCTTAATTTGATGATTTGTCTTTATTTTTACTATTTTCTAGATGAGTTGTGTAGACATAAAATGCACGAAGGGACACGTTTGGAAGGATTTTGGTCCAAACGATTCTCTTCTCCTTGTTGTTCTTCCTCAGTAGCAGCTTCTTTGCAGGATTTCGACCACGAAGACCCGATTGACGCAGTCTGACCCCAAAGATATGATTTTTTTCTTGCTAATTAAGCTACTCAAGTGGTGCGTTTTTAGTTATTCGTGCGTCACAGAGTGGTGGTGGTCTAGTGGGTCGGATACACACCTGCGGACCAGGAACTTGGGAGTTTGAATCCTCCCTCCAGCTCTACCACCATTGGGTCTCTGAACAAGACCCCTGACCCCAAGTTACTCCCTGAAACTAGGCAGTGGAAGCCCCTCTGGATAAGCGCGTCTGCTAAATGACGCAAATGGAAATGTAAGTGAGCAATATGCAGACGCTGCAGTGTGGGTAAACTTTGAAGTGTGTTTGCAAGGCAGTGTGTATGTGTGCAGTAAGCATATGTTTTATCTTTGTGGGTGTGTGAAAGTGTGTGTGTAGTAAAGATGCATGTGTGAAAGTGTACGTTTGGCTCTGTTTTGCATGTCTGTGCATGTGTGGGTGAGTGTGTACCTGTGTGTAAATAGATTCTGAGATGATGGCGGTGCTGGTAGTGTGTGTGTGTGTGTGTGTGTGTGTGTGCGTGTGTGTTTGCAAGTGACTAAGTGTGTGTACTTGTATGTAGATTTTGAGGTGGTGGTGTTGGTAGTGTGTGTGTGTGTCTGTGCGTGTGTCTGTGTGAGTTGGTAAGTGTGTGTGTATGTAGATTTTGGGGCCACTGGGAGTGAGTTGATCTGTGGTGATGGTGATAGTTCTGGAGGGAGTCTGTGAGTATGTCTGTGTGTGTGTGTTTGTGTGTAATAGGAAGCGAGAGAGAGAGAGGGTATGAGTGTGTATGTAGATTTTGTGGCCACTGGGAGTGAGGCGAACTGTGGCGATGGTGCTGGTGCTGGAGGGAGTGTGTGTGTGTGTATGTGTGTGTGTGTATGTGTACCTGGTGAGAGCGGCTCCGGAGCGATGCTGATAGGTGAGAACGTTCCGCCTGTTGGCTCGCCGCTTGGCACAACATCCGCAGTGTCATGTTCAACACTTCTGCTGATGAGGGACGTGAAGAAAGCTGCCTCATGTCACAAAGTGAGAATGTGTCAGCTCACACTGTGTGTGTGTGGACTTTTCTTCACGTTTGCGTGAGTGTGTGAGTGTGTGCGGGTCTGTTTCCTTCCCGATGGAGCTCGTGCTGTGAGTTTCTTCACATCGTAGTGTGAAAATCTGTTTATATTCCCATCTCACTACTGACCTGTGTAAAGGTCATTTTTACATTGTGCCTTTATTTCAATATCAAGGCAATATAAAAGGAAGGTCACCTGTGTTTGCTGGAAGTGCATGTGTGCGGTGGGGAATGTGTGTGTGTGTGTGATCAGGTTCTGAGGTGTTTTACAGTTTTATATGAGCGTTATAGTCACCAGAAGAGAGAAAACCCTGAGATCGGTTTTTGTGGCTTTTTGACGACAAAAGCAGAACGATTGGCTTTTGGTTACTGAGATCAAGGTTAGGGTTCTTATTTGAGGGTTACAGGTGCTCTCTCGCAAAATGAAAATTTTCACTTTAAAATCATAAAGGCCAAATGAAAATTGTTGTCATTTTGAATGCAGGTATTTGTGTATGCAGTGCATAAAAGTACCTCAAACTATGGTGAAGGATGATTGTGTGAAACTTTTGAAATTCACTCATAACTCGACCTCTCAGTTCTTTTACATTCGACACAGAAACATAAAAAGTCTCGAGTCCAATCCTTTCTTTGACGTCTGTATCTTTACTTAAACTTTTACAAAACATCATTTATATGACGTCTAAAGTCTCTGTTGCTCTCAGGTTGAAGGCTTCTGCTGTCTTATGCGTGTTCTTATGCTTTTATACTAAATTCAGCCAATGAAATTGCACCACGTAAAGCCATTACGTATTAAGTGTTACATTGTGAGGAATGCAGATACTAGAAAGTACTAGAAATAGAACTCAAAATTCTTAATACTTAAGATATTAAATCCAAATATTCAACGGTGCATGTTCAGTTACAGCACAAAAATGTTCTTTTAAAGGATAAATTTCATTACCAAGATTAAAGTTTGAAATAATCTCAATTAGTGCTGTGCAAAGAAATCTACACATCAATATATCCTGATATTTCATTTCATGATATACTATAAAGATTTCTAGTTCCAAAAATCGATATTTCCGAGGGGGAGAATCATGCACCACAAGCAGCCTCAGATAACTAACTGGACACTTTAAGTTCTTATTTTCAATCTTATGCACTTTATCTTAACGTTTTGGGTGTTTTCTGTGTGTTAAAATGCAAAGACAATGAAGTTAAAATTCAGTTTGTTTTGGCTGAATTATTAATGTAATGTGATTGATTAAGACCACCCAGATCGTACACAGCAACTTGCATTTCAGCTCTGTTTTTACATTTTCAGTGAACTGTAGAATATCACAATATGTATAGTATCGCAATATATTGTGATATAATCATATCGTGACCCATGTATCGTGATACGTACCGTATCGTGAGGTCCTTGCCAATACCCAGCCCTAATCTCAGTAGTTAACGAACGACAAGTTACCCAGCCCTAGGTAGTGTCAAACGCCCACTGGAACTGGAGGATATAGTTTGTTTTAGGTTGATGTGTCATGGGGCAGTTGGTAGCGTAACGGTTAGTGCCGGAATGTCACCGGTCAGAATCCCAGACCAGTAAAGGTACTCATGAGCAAGGTACTGTCCACAGGGTACTGGCCATGATAGCTGCCCACTGCTTCTTCATGTATGGGTCAAATGCAGAGGTCACATTTTGTTGTGGTGCAGTGGTGCGTTTACAATGACAAATAATCACACACTATATTATATTACAGAACAGTATGGTGCAGTGACCAGCTCTTGAATTGGCTCATTCTTTAGCTGCAAGGCAACTGTCGCCTGTGCCCGTATATTATTCATTCATTTATTTTTCAGATTTAAACCAAAAACTAAAAGCCAGAAAGTATGTAATTTTTCAGTATTAATTTCCAAGAAGTCATTTTCAAATTTCCCCTTTTGCTCTCAAATGAAGAATGGATAAAATGGAAAACATGACATGACACAGAAGTAACCATTACACGTGGTTGATCAAAAAAAATTAATTAATATTTCTCCTTTTTTGTGCTAAGAATAATAAGAATGAATGTTCCTTCTGAGATTTAACTTTTTTTAAGCAGCTTTCTGTGTTCAACAGTCACTTCCGAGCCACTCCAATGGGATTCATTAAAAAAAATTCAAAAAAGAATATGAGTGTGTGTTTTGAGCACAATATGATGAAATTGGAAAATGACTCATTATTCGTTTGTTTCATTGTGGTCTTGGAAAAGAACATTGAAAAATATTTTTGGGTGTTTGGTTTTAATGTGAAAAAACGAGGCTCGCCGATGTGCCTGGTATAAATCTTGTCTTCTCCTTGGGGGCCCGTGTTCAGCATCGTCGGGGCCGTAAGTGACTGGGCTCTGTTCCTGAAAATCTCGGCCTTTAAAATCTCGCTGTTAAAATCTCTGCGGTTAAATCTGGCGTCACCCTCCCCAGGTGAGCGGGCCGTGATGCCGGCCGCCTCCTTTGATCGCTCGCTCGCCGCGCCACGTCCCGGTCTGCCCAGGCACAGAGCAGATGGCCGTCAGAAATTCCGCACTTGTTTCTTTTTTTTAATTTAATGTGCCTGCAAGAGTTATGGGATCTTTTATCGCTGTTGGGGAGGAAGCGGGGCACGCGCTGATTAGGAATGTGGAGGGAAGAATGAGGAGTCTTCATGTTCCCCAAATGCCACGTCCACCTGGAAATGTTTTACATGAGATGTAGCTTTTGACTACTGTACGTGTGTGTGTGTGTGTTGCTGACACCAGTACTGTAGAGTAGATCCACCAGACTGTAGATCCACCCTGATATATCTAAATCTAGAGGTTTGTCCTCCAAGATATGAAATGTAAGAAACTTGGTCACGTACTCTTATAGTTTTAGGACCTGCTTTAGAGTTAGGGTTAGGTTTAGAGTGAGACTTTATTTTGGCTTACAATGCTTTTATTGCTTGATTTAATCTTAAATTAAGTTTGTTGAGGTTTGTGTTCTGTCTCGTGTTATCTTAGGGTTTAAGGTTTAGTTTTAAATTTAGACTATGATGAGGTGTATAGTCAGGATTAGGTTATGGTTAGGTTTATGTTTAAGGTTAGATTTTGGTATTCAAGATTATATTATGGTAACGTTAATTTTAATATTAGATTTTTCTTTGATTTAGGGTTATTTTTTTAGACTAATCCTAAATTCAGTTAGTGGTTATGTTTTGGGTTAGCATTATAGGATATTAGCATTATAGTTTATTCATGGTTTTGTTGAAATTTAGGCTTGGATTATAAACATGATTGGGTAAGATTATGGTTTAGATTCAGGGATTAGGATTATAGTGATAATTGTGGTTGTGTTTCCGTTACGGCAGAACAAGCAGGATTTATATTCAGGATTTTATCAATCACAGACCTAGTTTTGATTGGGATTATGGTTATGTGAGGGTTAGATTGTGGTTCTGATTAGGGTTTAGATAATGGTTAAGTTTAAGGTTAGGATTAGACTGCCATTAGAATTAGGCTCTGTTTAAGGTTAGGATTAATGTTAGGTGTGCGTATAAATGTCAAAACAGTAGACACACGTTTACTTCACTATACTTTTGGGGACTTTCTGTAGACATTTATAAGTTATTTTATTAATATTATGTTTATATTTTCTGAATAACAGAAAGTCTGCTGAAAAACCTGAAAAGTAACTTTTCTTTTCTTTTAATTTTCTTAAATTTAATGCAAAAGATATCTTAGCAAAAACCAAACAGGTAAACCAGCTTTTATTCTGAAATTTAAAATTTGTCTCCAAAGTGAGTCTACATCAGGAACACACACACACACACAGTTGGCACCCTAAAGGCGACTATTGCTTCTCTGTCTAAGCGCAAGACAAACGCCTGTTAATCATCGCATTGGGCTCCAGTTACACAGCCATACAGGCCTAATTAGCCCCCGGCCTGATTAGTCACTGAACATTATGTGGAAGAAAGGGCCAACTTAATAATGTCAGCTCTGCGCTCACCGCCGTACTTACTGCCCGTTGCTGGGGAATAAAGAGTGTACATGTGCGGAGCTGAATCCTATTAGATGCACAAGTTCATTTATTATTGGGAACAATAGCAAATGGGATTTTTGTGCTAGTCTTCGTTATATAACACGCAGGAAGAAAGAAGCTGGCAAACGTTGCCGTGCAACCAATTGATGGAAGTTTTAGCATTAGGTTTGGTGAACTGTATAATCTATCTAGCAATTTATTTTTGCTTTTTGCCCAAACTGCACTGTGAATTAAAAAAGGTACCTCTGTCCATACCTTTGCCCATAACTTTGGTCAATAGATTTGCCACCACAACGAAATGTCAACGCTGCATTTGACCCATCTGTGAAGGAGGAGTGGGCAGGAGTTTGGCAGTCCCGGGAAGCAGTGCTTGGGGACGGTACCTTGCTCATGAGTACCTCAGTGGTACCTCTACCGTTTCGGGACTTGAACCAACGGCCATTCGATCACGGGGCCAACTCCCTAACCGTTACGCCACCAAGTGCCTCATTGTAACTACACGTTTAATAATTAAAATTAATACGTTGCTGCAAATTTTATTCTGAATGCAGCAGTGAAATAATTTTGAAACACAGTGAACATTTGCCAGTGTTGTAGCCAAAGATACAGAAGTCCCTTTTTCAATCTGATTTCGAAGAATTTGGGAGTTAATGGGATTTGCTCCAAGACGGTAATATAACTAACAGTCAGATGATAGACTGGTGTTTACCTTCCATTCATAGATTCCTATCAGCGTTAGCATTTGTGCTTTCAGAAGTCTTTGTGAAGCCTTATTACCAGATGGTTCAGAGCAAAAGCACAAATTTTCCCCCACTGATATGAAATGAAACACTCGCGACACCGTATAGTTGGGTAGACGGTGTTTCTTTAGGAGCAACGTGCGGCAATGTTGACACCGAAAATGAATTGCGTTCTTTTGGAATCGGGCCCACAGCTGGGATTGCAGCCACAAATCTTTTGACGCCAGATTTCGGTGTGACACTGCGGTGAATATTATCTGTGAAATTCTCCCCGTAGGGTTGGGCTCCTTCCTCCCACTTTTTTTGTGTGTTCTTCTGTGGTATGGAAACTAATATATGATGTGTCAGAGGTCTATTGTTGTCCCGGCCATCCATCCAGGATTCATCTGTTGCTGATAAATGCTGTAGATTGGAATCCATCACCGGCTTTTCTATAGGGTTACAATGGACACAATAACCTACTGGGTCATTCTTCTTACATGGGCACACATGCTAGCTCTCTCTCGCTCTCCTGCTCCTTCTCTCTCACTTTCTGTCCGTCATCAGCAAATTTGCCATCGTTCGTCACGACCCCCCATCAACATCCCCCCATTAACTAAACTTTGCTCACAGGGGTCACAAAGTGCTGCATTACGTCAGCAAAAGAAATAAAGGAGCCAAAGTTCCCAACATGCACTTTGCAGCCTCTTCCTTCTTTAGTTTTTAAACATGAGAAGTAACAGATTTGCATAACAAGGGCGTGTTCCAAACCATCAGCTAGTGTGCTACATAGAAGTCATCCTAGTGCACTAATTAGTGTTTCAAAGCTTCTGAATCTATAACATACTTTGTGTTTTGACTTGCCACCAAGTTGCTGTCTCTGTTAGTTAACGTACACGTTCATAGCTGTTGAATGTATGCTGTGTTCCAAACCATCAGCTAGTGTACTACATAGAAGTTGTCCTAGTGTCATGTGCAGCTCTTTTAAGTGTTTCAATGCTTCTGAATCTATAACATACTTTGTGTTTATGCTTCCCATCAAGTTGCTGTATCTGTTAGTTAACGAACACTTTCATAGCTGTTGAATGTATGCTGCGTTCCAAACCACCAACTAGTGACCAAATTGGGATCTTTGATTTAAACAATCCTGCTACTCTATTCTCTCTCTCACCGTCATCAGCAAATATGCCATCGTTCGTCACCACCCTCCCTCCCTCCCTCTTTACATCTAACTTGCATTCGTTTGCCAGGGTGACGGGGTGCTGTGTTATGTCAGAGAAAGAGAAAAAAAAGCGGCCAAAGTTCCCGATGTGGCAATTTTGCAGTCCTCTGGGCAGGGCCGAGCTGGTCACAAAGGCGCCCCGCTGAGCGTGACCCGGGCCGGGGTGTGTGAGCGATGTGAAAGTGGCCTGCTCTCCTAGCACTCAGGGTCAGGCCAGAAGCTCAACCAGTGTCTTCCTTCAGCCTAATGAGAGCTAATCTCCAGGCCCTGGAGGTCTGAACCCTTCTGGCTCTTACTCGCCCCCAATTCACCCAACTCAATTAGGAGAGGTTGGGGATGAGAGCCAGAGGTCACCGTGCCAGTGTGACACAAATTGTGTGCATCTTCACGCTGGAGATGTAAAGGATTTAGAGACCTTTGGGACAGGTAACATTGAGGTTTAACCTTATGAGAGCTCAGCATGCAAAGGAATAGGATAGGAATATTCGAACAGGAATGACGCGTACCTGAGACACATATTGCAGAAATCATTTCTGGTTATCTAAGTTGTGTTATTGTGCAATAAAGTCTTGTGAGTGTATTTGCCTTTATTCCAGAGATCAACTCATTTTTGTCTGGCAAAATGTATTTTCTCTTTAATAAGCCATAAAATGTTTCAGTTGGCAAATCTTATTCAAAAATGTCTAAGAGCTCCTTAGATTAAGTTAAAATTTAGTGATTTTTACCATCGTGAAATTGTGATTGTCTTAAGTCTGATTATTTTCATGATAGCCTGCCAGTTTGTTTCAGATTAATCGATTACAGGTAGTTTGGCGCTTTCAAAAAGACAAAGAAAATCATGCATAAGATTTAAATGAAATATTCTAGAATTAGATGTAAATGCATTTGAATCTAAAAGAAGCTCTGGCTCTTTGGAAGTTAAATATAAAGAAATGAGCTTTGGCTCAAGACCTTTGCGCAGTACTGTATTTTTAGTGCTTAGGATACTCGCCTCGACCAAGAGGTTGTGGGCTCGAATCCTGCCTCCAGCACTACCATCACTGGGTTCCTGACCAAGACCCTTGACCCCGAGTTGCTCTCAGGGAAGACTGTCCCTGAAATTAGGGACAAAATGGAAGCCGGTCTGGATAAGAGTGTCTGCTGAATGCCATAAATGTAAATGTAAAATGCTGATTCAGCATTTGCACAAATAGTCTGGACCCGCAGCATATTTTAGTCTAGCCTTGCTGATTATGCTGTATAAGGGAAATAAGTGAGATGACAGGAACATTTTCTGACTTCAAATGCAAGACTATTGCGTTTCCAAACCACCAACTACTCTTCTACTGAAATCTCCTAAAATCTGGGTAAAAGTCTGGGTTTTCGCTGCTTTTAAAAACACTAAGAGAAAAGGCCAATGCAGTTTATGATCATGTTCTAAATCTAGAAATACTTTATATAGACTCAATTAAAGTCACCAATGCCGTCAGACTCTCCTCCTGACTTGTCCCTTTACAGGGTGTGATCTGAAAATTGGGCTGGGATTTATTTGTCTTTGCTAAATGGCTCCCCGGTGTCAAACTCATTTGTCTTAATGCCGTAACAGCGTGGACCTGGCTTTTGATAGACCACTTCTTTATTATAAGCCATTAGCTGAACAGCGAGTACATCTTGTTCAGAGATCTCATTTTAAATAGAACAACGCTTGGGACTAAATATTGCCGTTGAACGTTAAAAATAAGAGCGGCGCCAGTACGAAATTTGGCTGTACGATGTGTCGTGAAAACAGGGACTTGAAAGAGGCCGGAAACTCTCGGAGGCGTTTGGGGAGATGTTCAGTAACACATATGTGCTGCCTGAAACTGAAAACAATAATAGCATGTGTTATACTGTGTTATACTGTATACAAAATCTGTGCTCTTTACGCTTGTTTAGCTGCCTTCTTCTTACAGTACTGAACACAAGCGACAGACGCCGCTTAAGGAAATGAGGTAGACGTTTACATTTCACCAGCATTGCAGTTTAGTTATTTGAACCTTACGTCTATTATCCTTTGTTGCTCCCTTTATTTCTCTGTCTCTCTTGCAACTCCCGGTCCCTAGACCCAATTTAAGCGTCTTTCACAGTTGTTCTGACAGTTGAGGTTTAATCAAAACAGGCATTTCATATAAAGTAATATCAATTTTAATATTTTGAAGTGAGTGATTTGCACTGCAAAAAATGCCTTTTTAAAAATAAGAAAATATTTAATATTTTTGGGAAAAAAATACTTATTTCAAGCAAAATTATCTGCCAGTGCAGCAAGAAAATTGCACTTGCTAAGACTTCTTAAAACAAGAAAAAAAATACTCAAAGACTAAGCATACACAACTTAAATTAAGCAGAAAATACTATTTTTTTTCTCCAATTCTCTGGAAACAAGTAAAAATATACTTACAGTCTACCTGTTAACACAACTCCTTTACCAATGCAGGTTGTTTTAAGAACAAACTGCTCAAAATTAGTTGTATTACCTAGGTAGGATAACTCAAGATAAATTTTCTTGAAACAAGTCAAATAATCTAAACAATATTTAGTCTTACCAAGAAAATAAATCCAAAAAATGGTGTAAAAAGATTCAAATGCTGAATTCAAGTCAATTACACTTGTACAGATTTTTATTTTTTGCAGTGTGACCTCTGCATTTGACCCCTCCGTGAAGGAGGAGTGGGCAGCTTTTTGGCAGCGCCTTGGCAGCTGTGCTAAGGGACGGTACCTTGCTAATGAGTACCTCAGTGGTTCCTTTACTGGTCCGGGACCTGAAACGGCGACCTCCACGGAGCCAACTCCCTAACATTATACTACCAACTGCTACATGGAGTGCAGGACGCGTTATTAACAACATTGAAAATGCTACTGCGAGTCAGACTCGGGCTGCGTGGTTCAATAAAACCTCAATCTAAAATGATAAATGTAAAGACTTTATTTGAACTCAGCATGCACTGGCATAGAATAAGAATAGAATAAGACTCATTAATTGTAGTACATTAAATTGTTTAAAAAAAAACCCCAGAATTGACAGGAAAATGTTTATTTTTTGGACTACATCTGCCATCTTATGCCTAAACAAACAAGGCTGAATTTCCTTCTGATCAATCCTGCTGTTCTCTTGCATCCAGAAAAGGATACCCAATTCCACCTTCTTTAAGATCCGTCCTGATTAAGACGTTTATTAGAGAAGACACCTTCATTTAAGTGTGGCTGCTTCAGTGCGGGTCAACTAACACCACAGTGGCCTGTGTGAGGGACAGATTTTCATTGCAGCCACAAGTTAAGTGGATATCAGACATCTTTGCAGGACACAAGGCCTCTTAACCGAGCCTCCTACTCATCAGAATGTTTGTTTGCTCGTCTAGTTATCAGTCTTCCACCCACCTTTCAATTCATTGACCATCCGTCTGTTTCCTGAGAGATGTCTGGTCAGGTCAGAAGACAACAAATGGTCATGAATCAATCACTTTCAGTTTGGGGGTTAAAGGTCCCACGAACACAACACAGCACAACTACTGGAGGAAATCCACAAGTCACTTTCAAATGAGTTCATTCACCTGAATGATTTTTAGCTTAGCTATGGCTTGCTGAGTAGTCTTTGAACTGTAAAATTATCCCATTGTGTGAGGAAATATTTGAAGTACCGCAAGACTTATTGTCCTTTCATTAACTGTATCACAATGAAATGTAATCATAATTTCAGCTAAGAAAAGGCCCCGTCATCATTATCTTCTTTTTCAATTAAGTGAAATCTAAAGTAATTCTGCATTTCTATTAATCCTAAGGATAATGGCGTTATGGAAACGTTGAACCGTCTAAACAGATCCCGACTGAAAAGAAATGAAGAATACGACTTAGTGGCTGTTTTTTAGTATTATAATCAATAAGAAATGCTTAAAGCAACAAATGTTCAACTGGCATCTCGGGAAGAGGTTATTAGCTGTTAACTGATGTTAATTTTCATTTCATTGAACATTCAAGAAGCTGGGAGTTTGCAGTGTGAAACAGGAAAAGCACAGGTGAAATCATACACGAAGAAAAGTGATTATTTGTCATCGTGAACACAGCACAGCACACTGTGCGCCACAGCGAAATGTGACCTCTGCATTTGGCCCATCCGTGAAGGAGCAGTGGGCAGCTTTTTTGGCAGTGGCCAGGTGCAGTGCTTGGGGACGGTACCTCAGTGGTACCTTTACTGATCCGGGATTCAAACTGGCCAACGTCTGATCACAGGACCAACTCCTTAGCCGTTACGCTACCGTCTGCTCTGCTAATGCTGCTTGTTTAGTTCTAGTTTGAGAAAAATTGTGTAGCCACCAAACCTGGGTTATTTGCTCATATTTTGCAATAAACTAACTCAAAGCTGTGGACACAACTCTAATTTCAGCTTCACAGAAACAAGTAAGTGTTGTGTTAAAATATAAGTTTTAAAGATTTTTAACTTTTATATAGAAAAAAGAAACATTGGTTTTTGGTGCCGGACCATATTTCATGACCTAAATGTATAAATGTGTAAATAGACTGGATATGGAATTCTTTTCATACTGTAACTGTTTCTAACCTCTTGCACATCCAGTGTAAAAGTGTAAAAGTCAGTTTCCACATTGTAGGTAATACTGCATCCACACTGTCTCCCTATTAGGACTGGGTTCAAAAAATCGATTCACCGATCAATATCGATTCTTGTTCGAAAAATACGATATCGATTCAAAAATTCGAGGATCGAACATTTCCTGCGGCTATGCACTACTTCTCGCGACCGCGCAAGGAGAGCTATAAAAATTTTGGTTTCGGCGAAACCCAAACCAAATAGAGCCATGGCTGAAGCTGCTCCGCTCAAATCAGCGTCTGGCCTAAAGGCCGATGTTTGGCAACACTTCGGTTTTAAAACAAGTTATTTTATAACCAAGCAAAACTAGTATTGATGCAAAGAAATCTCTAAATAAATCGATATCGAATCGAATCGAGAATTGAATCGGATCATGACCTTGTGAATCGGAATCGAATTGATTCAGGAAATCAGCAACGATACCCAGCCCTACTCTCTATCTACCTCTATTTCTATTTCTATTTCTATTTCTAGTTTCAAGTTATATTTAATATTCAATGTCTAGTTTAAAATGTATATTTTGTACTTTATTTATTTATTGTTTATTCCATGTGCCTTAATTGTTCTTTGTTCCCTTTTTCCTACTGCACTGTTAAAACTGGAGCCACGTCGTCTCGTCTCTCTCTGTATATCTGTACAGTATATAGCAGAGATGACAAAGTTTACTTTGACTTTGACTAAACATCCTTCACTTAGACCAGTTGCCTTCAATACACCTTCAAGTGCTGGTAGAGGGAAAATAACAACAAGGAGAAAGTGATGTAGATGCAAATCAGTGACTCCCAGCCCAACTATTTCCGCCTCCGGTGGCCTTGTGGTGACTTTTTTCCGATTAGTAGTATGCAAAATTAGCCTGGAGAGTATCTCTCTCGCTCTCTCGCTCCATCCACTTGTAGATTAACTTTGATTAAAGTATTAAACCTTCCCATTTAACCCCCTGACACAGCACGGCCGGGCGCTCGAGCGGAGCTATTACATCGCAATCATTTGGCCATCGTCCGCCCGAATGGATCCCCATCTGGCAATAAGGCGAGTTTTACTGGCTCTCGGTGCCCGCTCAAAGCCCAGTTTAATAAAGCTGACCTGTCACGAGCTGTTAAAGCCAGCGGAGAGGACAATAAACAAACTCGTGTGCGTTCACCTTTCTCTCGAGGCCTGAGAGTCGAGAGGGGCGAGACTCGTCACGAGACTGTCGCACCTTCAATGAAGACGACGCCAACGCCGACGACTTTGAGCCGGTGTGAGCTGGAAACGCTGACTTTATCTAAAGTACAGTTTAGCGTCGTTGCTGAACAGCGTCGTTTCCCCATTTTTAATTCCCAAGGCACAAACGGGTGACAGCGTCGTGGCCTTTTCATTGCGGACGAATGACGGAAGGCCCATCTGGCCTATGCAGATACGGCTTATCGTCGCGTGGAGGGCGGACGGGATCTCATCACACCGAGCGGCAGGTTGAGGTGCGGCGGTCACCAATCGGCCACTCCTACGCCCTGGCCTTTTATTCCCGTCCCGGGGAAGGGGAGAGAGAGGGAGAGAGGAATTTCCCGAGACAGGCTGATAACGCCTTATTTTAGACAAGAACTCTATAACCCCCGGTCGGCGCGCGATAGTCTTCAGCTTTAGCGATTTCTCTTGTTGTTTTCCCGCGTGCCCCGGGAACGGAGAAGGGATCCGTCGTGGTGAAGGAGCGATCTGAAATTGAATCTTCTTAAACGCGCCTATCCCCGACGAGCGGGGTTAATGCATCTCCCTCGCCATCGCTGCCGCTTCATTTTGAGGGGGGTGTAGAGACGGCCGGCCGGCCTGTTGAATAGCGACCTGCGGGCTTTCGTCTTTTTCTCCCCTGGACCCTGAATGGAGGGTTTGATTTAAAGGATTAGAGATCAACAAGTGGTGCAAAGTAGGTTTCCTGGTGTGAGTGTAGGGACGCGAGGCTGGTCTTTGTGTCTGGCAGGGCGGTACGTTCTCGTTACCGGAGTTGCTGAGTAATCGATGGCTTGTTCATTAGCTGCACTCACGCCGGGGAACGCGGGTAATCTGGCAGTCGATTCGCTGACCGCTGTCATTTGTCAGATTAACTCCCGCTTCCTGCGTGAAAAGGAAAGCGTGTGACGTTGCGAGTCGGCGGTAGAATTAGGAGTCAGGAGGGAATTTGCAGTGTCGCTTGTTTCCTGTTGCTTTATATGTGTGTGGGGGGTGGGGTTGTATCCTGCTACACTCCGCCCGTGAGGGCCCATCAGCGGGATACGGAATCCGTCTTCTCTCAGCCAGAACTGGGTCTTGCCTGAGTGTCTTACCCAGAAATCCCCTGGAGAGGCTGAAGAGGAAATGAAGCAGGGACTCAGCAGCTTACTCAGGGTTGAATAGTAGACCAGCCTTGACCAGAATGTTTGCTCTCTCTCGCTCTATCTCTCTCGCTCTCTTCTTCCTCTGTAAGTATTTGCTTCCAGATTACTGATAATGGCCCGTGCATAATATGGGCAGCATTAACTGGTGTAGGTCGTATATAAAGCCTGCTTTTACGATGCTGTAACCTTTTATGGCTGCGCCGGTACGACTCAAGATGCCGACACTGCTGGCGAAAAGTGGAGAGTGTGTGCCCGACGTTGTAGCTTTCATCGCAAAGTGTTCACGAGACAGTCCCTCCAGGATTTCATCGGCCTTTTTTGAGATTGTTGCAGCTTAAAATGTCTAAATTTGCGGCAGCTTTTCTTAAAGATTGCATTAAAAGTTGCTGTGTTTTTAGATGCGTTGTTGCAATAAAGTTGCGGAAAGAAGTTGCGATTTTTCCCCTTTTATACTTATTCGTTAACAATTAATTCAATTGAAGGGAACAACACCGCTATGTTGCGTGCGGTGTGTTGGTGCCTGCCCATGGTTGGTCCCCACCTCGCACTCGTAGTCCCGGGTTTAGGCTCCGGTCCCCACGACCCCGATAGGATAATGACTGACAGACTGACTAAACCAGTATTGTTTGTGATAACCTTTAACCATTTAGTTCGTTTTGAAGGTAAATCTGAGGCGTTTTTGTCCTGTGTCTTCACAACATAGCAAGTGTGGCTCAACGCTTTGCGAGAAAGCACAATGATTGGTCAAAAATTGCGGTATTAATCAAAATTGCAAGGTTCTCATGAATTTGCTGGGATTGGCTGAATTTGCGTTAATAGTTAATCCTGGAGGATCTGACTAGAGAGTATTGAGGAATTATTATTTTTTATTATTTTTATTAGTTTTTCTTTTTAATTGAATAGACATGTTACTTGAGCTTGCAGCCAGGTCTCATATGGCACAGTTAGAGATGTCAGTGGAGGTGAGGTATATGTTTTCCTCACCCTTTGACCCAGCACACACACTCTCACACACACACACTCACACATAGCAAGCAAGTCCCATCTTGCTATCTTTGAGTGTACTTTGATTGACTCCCATAATTACTAAATGTAAGTAATACGTCAAATTAAATTAGTAAGTAATTAAACCACGCACAAAATGCTCAAAAGTGGACATTTTTTAAAAAATAGAAGTATGTTTGAAACAGCTTACACATAAAAATGTCCTCACAAAGGTGCAAACACCTGACAAACTCAAAGTTTTCCTGTCTTAGGAGAGAGTCAGATCCTCACAAATCACTAAAAACCTTGATTTTCTCCCATCATGCCTAGATGTAAATAGTACTACAGCTACACCCAACCCCAACCTCTTTTATATTTTTAAAATAAAACCTGGAACGTTTTTAAAACATTTTTCTCCAAAATTCTCACATCGCCGTCAGTTCTTGACACATCTCAAGTTTTCCTCTCTTGGGGCACAATCAGATCCTCACAAATAGCTTAAAACCTATACCGGTTCCTGTTTTTCCTAGACATGGCACGATACCACTTCTTAAGTCTGATACCGATACCGATATTTTGAATTTGAAAATCTGCCAACACGATACAAATCCGAAACAGTCTTAAAACAGAAAACAGGAAATAATACTTTAAAAATATCTGAATACGTGCCTGAGATTATTATGTTCTGCTTAAGGAAATACTTGACTTAAATACACACTACAAAAAATGAAATCTTAACAAGCCAGAAAATCTTGAAAAGAAAAAAATAGATCTTGTTTTTTTATTTTAAGAATAACTTACTTGACTAGACTTGTATGTGTAAGATAAATAATCTTATTTTAAGAAATCTTGGCTACAATTATCTTATTAAGAAAAATTGACTGATTATAAGAACTTCTTAAAATGAAATAAGAAATTTAATTAAGAGAACGGAAGGCTCTAATGCTCTCCACTACGAGTTAAGAAATTCATGACAACTTTGCTTATTTTAAGAACATTAAAGCTAAAAACATGGAAAAATGGAAAGATTGTTTTTTCTTGTTTTAGGAGATCTTAACAAGATAAATTTTCTCACTATATTGGCAGATAATCTTGCTTGCATTTTGCTGCAGTGCAGTTTTTCTAACTGAAATAATGTAATAATTACACACCCATATGTGTATGCTAAATTATTAATTATTATAATAACATCTCAAAAATGATTAGTTTAAACACAGTTGTGTAATTTAGTGACGCTCCCTAATCCTGCGGTGCTAAAACCATCAGGAACACAGAGATTCCGATTGAGAGCTGGTGTTGTTAAGGGAATTAAACAGTACAATGGTGTGATGTGCTTTTGGGCTTGTAGTGTTTTGCGTTGCTTGTTCTGCTCATTGTCATATCAATATGTGTGAATTAGCACGAATGTCGAAGAATAAACCAGCTTTACTGCAGTAACACTTCCCATGCAGAACCGATATTTTTTTCCCATATGGAGAAATGTCTACACAAGGCAAAACAAAACCTCAAGCCTTCATATTATTTCATGGACAACCAGGTGCTTACAACCACATAAAAACCTGACCACACACACCCACACACACACTCACACACACACACACACTCACACACCGACTGCCCTCTTGATGAATGAGTGAGTGCCAGTGATCAATGTGTCACAGGCTCTCTTTCCTAAACAGAGTTGTGGCCAGAGTGATGACCTCTCCACCTGACCACAGGCAGACAGAGAGACATGCCGGGGCCAATCAAGGTCTGCTGGGCACATTAACTCTTTCTCCCTCTCTCCATACCTCCCTCTCCCCTTCTACTCTCCCAGGAAGCCCAGGTGAACTGACGACCCCTGAGGTGGGACGAGCCGCGATCCGTTTGCCAACACTCGGCTTCTTTTTCACTCCCTTGAAATCTTATCCTGGGAGCTCGACGCTGCAGCTGGCCTGGTCGTCTTGCCCCCGGAGGTAGTTTGTAGTGGGGCAGAAAGGGGCTGAAGGGGTGGCGGGGGAAGGTTTACAGAGGTCAGTGGCCGTGGCCGGGGCCTCTCTGCTGTGTTTATGAGGGTTGAGTTTGGGGCGGGGGTGGTTTGGATGAGGCGCTCCAGAGCCTACAGGCCAAACCAGACGCATTCCTTCACCAAGGTCCCAAACTCCAGCACCTGTTTAAAACTTTGACCCCCGTTGAACTTTGGACTCGTCCGGCCTCTCTTGATGTCTCCCCGTCTGAAGTGATTGTCTTTTAAACGGCTTTAAACACTGTCTTTTTTATGGCGGAGTCTCGTAATAGGGGTGTTACAATATATCAGTCTACGTCGGTTAATTGGTTCAATGATCAATGGGATATAACGTCCATCCAAAATAAAAAGATTAAAAAATGTGCGGAGGCAAAGCTGACTTGGTCAAAATATTTGTTAATAAATTAGTTTCGATAGCAAATTATATGTGACCCTCCACGGCAAAACCAGTCGCTTGTCGCAACGGAGGTTTCCGAGAAAAACAATCGTTTATGTTGCGTGGGGTAAAATGTTGGATTTTTTGTTTTTAGTGTTTTGAAACAGTGGAAGGTCTGTACTGTACTGTTGTGAATAAATTTAGCTGAAAAACTTACCCTTTCCATCCTAAAAACGTGACTTTCTTGAGGTGAGGAATTCAATTCCAGCAGAATGTTAAAAGTTTCTGTTTTGACCGCTCTACTTCAATATTTATGGTAAATCCACTCATTGACTAGCGTGAAGATATTTTTCCGGAATCCATCTTCGTCTCCCGAGTTCAGTTAACCTAACGCAGGTAGGCTATCCGTGTGGCTGTGAATGCAGCGTAGGCTACCGTAAATGCAAACGTAGCCGTGACCGCACCAAGCGTCTGTGAGTGCTACGGCGATAGTCAACTTCAAAGGCAGATTTCTCCGTTTCTCACTTGGCGTGACAGGAGAAACCCGACTCCTTTGAATGTTGATATCTCAGTCATATGTCGTCCGATTCATTCCATATAGGTATCGTTTTGAAGCTTGATTTATGCCCTTTCATGAAAACATAATAACTCAATTTTGAAAATTTGCGACAAGCGACTGGTTTTGCCGTGGAGGGTCACATTTATGAGTTGTTTATGGCTTGATATCACTTGAAGTGATTGTGTTAAATCACCACATGATATTGACTCTTATCGATTCCTCAGTTGAATCAAATGGAAATCGTGTGATCACAGACTTTGTGGGAACCATCAAATCGCTGTCTATTGAATGGATAAAACATTGTATTGTGATGAAACTTGTGATTTACACCCCCATCTCTTAGCCCTCTCGTCCTCATCCACGTGCTGCTCTGCTTTGTCTTCTGGTGATTAGTGAAGTGTCAGGATGAGTGAGAGGCTGTGATGTAAGCCATTCTCACTGCGTTATATTACATCACTCAGCTCAAGATTTCTCGTGGTGGGCTGGGTGAAGGGGGAAAAGCCCTCTAAAGTGGTGTAGGGGGCGAGACATCAGGCCGACTCCTCCATCAATCCACGTCTTTAAATTCAGCCGGGATGTTGTTCATTTCAGTTTGTGAAAACCGGAAACCGTATTTTCACTTTATTTTCTGTGGACCTCATAAGAAGACATTTGTTCTCAAAACCCACTTAACGCTGTTCCCACAACGATTCTGATTCGTTCACCAATGTTTTCTTACTTGAGATGTGGTCTTAGGTAAAGAACAGAATCTCCAAACGCTGAGGCGTGCTTATACCAATGTATGGCCTGTTTGTGCAAAGCGTTTGCTTTTTCAGTTTTATAATATTATACAGTTTAAATGTTTAAATAAACTTTCTTAAGAACAAATTGAAGAAACAAATGGGTGAAAACTTTGCTAAATGATTCTAAGTTTTCACTAAACCTCACATATAATCAATAACTAGAGTAAGCTGAAGAAGGACTAATAACGTTCATTCATTCATTCATTCTTTCATTATCCAAACCGCTTAATCCCAACTGGGGTCGCGGTGGGACTGGAGCCTATCCCAGGCACCTACTACGGGCGCAATGCGGGGAACCGACCCTGGGCAGGTGCCAAAACACTGCAGGGCACACACACTCACGCAATCACACTCTCACCTTACAGGGCCAATTTAGAGTCACCAATTAACCCATATTGCAGGCTTTTGGACTGTGGGAGGAAACCAGAGCACCTGGAGAAAACCCACACAAAGGACACACAGGGAGACTCCACACAGAAAGGTCCTACGACCGAGCCGGCGATCAAACCCAGGACCTTCTCACTGTGAGGCAGCAGCGCTAACCACAGCGCCGGCCGACTCGAAAAATTACATAGTGACAAATGGTTTTCGGGGCAATGGCATTGAAAATAGGAAAGAAGAAAATGTAGTTTGTCATCATTTAGTGTCTTAAAGGACAAATTCCGCATTTAATGCTTAAAGCCTCGTTTTCCGATAGTTTATGACGGAATACGGTGGTTAAGATGGAAATTTTGACCAAGGCTTCTGTTCCGAGAATTTTCGTTTGTTGCGGTAGCTCCCGCCCACCTACAACGGCACTCATGCAGTCTCTCCTAAAACAGAGAAGGGGTTGTTTACAACATGTTTCTAGTCTTTTGCTACTGTCGCGGTGGCGTACGCACTCCAAACGTCTTGAGAACAAAGTTGTCAGTATCAACTAAGAAATGGATTCCCATACGTATGTTTGGGAGGATGAGCAGTTTGAGGTTGATTTTAACAGCCGGACTTAAAACTTTTGGAGCGCATATGACACTGTGACTGTAGCAAAGACTACAAACTCATCACAAACGACCCCTTTTCCGTTTCTGGCGGCGGCGTAATAACAATACCTCACAAAGGCATCCTATACAAATTAATGGAGTTGGACAAAAATTACAATAAAACCTGATGGAAGTCACACTTTGCGACGATTTTTGTGTCGCCGCATCAGTGAACACCACTGACCACTTGGGTAAATTTCAGGTGACTTTCCATCTTCACTGCATCTTCACCTTTTTAAAAATAAGAAAGAATGTACAATTTTTAGGAAAAAAATACTTATTTCAAGCAAAATTATCTGCCAGTGCAGCAAGAAAATTGCACTTGCTAAGACTTCTTAAAACAAGATAAATTTTCTTGAAACAAGTCAAATAATCTAAACAATATTCAGTCTTACCAAGAAAATAAATCCAAAAAATGGCATAACAAGATTAAAATGCTGAATTCAAGTCAATTACACTTGTAGAGATTTTATTTGTTGCAGTGTTAACCATTGTACATGTAGAAGCTATCAGAAAACAAGACTTTAAGTGGTTAAATGTCAAACTTGCCCTTTAATATTGTGTTTGTTGAAAGGTTGGAATAATATTCTAAAAAGAAAAAAGCCAGGAGCCGTAATGTTTGTAAAGAGAAAATTTTCCAAAAAAAAGAAAAATATTGTTCTCTAACCGTTATCTAAAATTGAAAATAGTTTTCACTTCAAAACAACTTTATTCCTGAATTTCCAAAATTGTGTTCATTCCCAGTTTAGATTTTTGTTTTCTGAATCTTTTTAATCCCTGCCGAATTGAAGTGCGGTTCCAGCTCCGCTCTGTGTATGATTTCTCACTCATACTAATAAAGAGTGCACAAAAGAAGGTCAGAGCAAAGCTGGCTTCACGTGTGCACTTTGCAGTTTGCTAACGGAACACGGGAGAGCTTTTTTCCCCATGAATACTCGGCGTTTCATGTTGGGCCACTGTTTAGGTCCTGTACTTACGGCACTTCGAGTGCGCCAGCTGTTCTCATCTCCGTCAAGCGCTTCCGCCATCCATCTTGGGGGGAAAAAAGACGAATCAGAAGGATTGCTTAATTGATGAGAACAGTGGGTTTCTTTGTTTACTCAGGTGCTTGTGGCCTGTCTCTCTGTCTCTTGTCTCTCGTCTCTCTGTCTCTGTACATCTCTCTCTCTCTCTCTCTCTCTCTCTCTCTCTCTCTCTGTGTTGGTGAATAATGAACAAGCCTTTGAAAGCAGATGTTCCCTCTTTATCAGGCACTCCAGACGAGCCCTCTTGAAAAAGAAATACTTCATTTTAAAAAAGAGGGGGAGCAAGAGAAAAGAGAGAAGAGAGAGAAGAGGACGGAAAGCATTAAAGTAGCCCGTTTGATTTTAAATAATGTCACAGCCTGTCACACTGCCCCTTGCAAATCTTTTTCCAGAGGAACCATAATGACCGTAATGACATCAGACACGGGCGAAAAATCCCCGACCTGTTCGGCTAACTTCTTTTCTGTGTCACATTTTTAACAAGATTAACCTGCCTAGCTAAACCAAAAATTGTAATTTAAAAAAAAAAATGATGTACCCTTAAAATGAATTAGCTATTTTTTAATTTGACAAATAATATATACAATATCTCTCTTTACCAGGGCAGTCTTTTCATCTTTGCATTGGCAGAAGTGGTATCTGAGAGGGTACCTCATTGCATTACAGGGTGTTCTTGGCAACTGCAAGATGGAGTCGGAGGATGGAGTCGACCTAGAACGAGATGGAAGCAAGGATCGGGGCTATAAAATAGCTTCAGTGTAGTTTGCTACTTTCTCTGTAGTTTGTAGTTTGTAATTGTTACTTTAAAACAGTCGCTTGGCTGTAGCGTTGCTACTTTAAATCAGAAGTAGCTTGTAGTTTGAAAATCTACCATTTAAAAAATACTTTGCCTGGCGACCAGGGTCACACCTTTATTGTCTAGCTAAACCTTCCTAGCTAAACGAAAAATTGTAAAAAATTTGTCTGAAACATTCTATTTGCAAAAACATAATTTTTGTTGAAATTTGGTCATAAATTAATATTGACTTCACTGTTCACTCTTGACGTCATGTCTCGTTAATAATAGAATAGCACAGTTTTTAAGAATTGTGATTTCAAGTGATAGTGTAGCTATAGGTGTCTGTTGTTGTGGGCCATAAAGTAATCCCTTTTTTTTGGCGGGGAGGATGTTGGGGTGCGGGGACTTGCGTCATCGCACTTGGCAGCTGGCTCAGTTTACCCCCCCCCCCCCCCAAAAAAAAAAAAAGAGGGAAGAAATCATCTCTCCTTCTCAGCGGAGTGACCTGGGTCACTTCTTTCCATTGTCCTCCTCGAGCGCCAGTGCCCACACTAAGAAGCACTTTGTAGAGCAGAGTTGATGAACGACGGCGCTGAAAGTCGAGCTTGAGTTGGGGAAGGGGAAGCTCCCGTTTCCCTTGCAATAGCGGCGGCGCACTTCCTTTTGTGAGAGCGTTTGTTAGCGCCGGGTCACCTTCAAGACAGCACAGAGAGAGAGAGAGAGAGAGAGAGAGAGAGAGAGCAAAAGTGGAGAACACAAGCAATCGATAACAGAAGCCAGCAAGGAAAAAAAATAAAAAATAAAGGTCAGGGTCGCGAGGGTAATCCTTAATGGTAGACACGGAAAATCCATAAACGAAAGGATGGCGGCGTCTTTAGGAGGTTAGACACTGTTGCTAATGGTGGAAAAGGATAGACAAATGAGTGTCCAGTGCTGGGCAGTAGAATTTAACTAGTTTTCTAGTAGCTAATCTTGGCGAAGTAACGAGCTACTTAGTTATTTTACGAATATCACTATGGCTGTTGTTACCAAAAATTATCTTTAAAAAGACTGCAGTGATAGGTGTTGAATTGGCAGAAGTGGCATCTGATAGGGTACTTCATTGCATCACAGTGCACTATTGGCAGCTGCAAAAGGAGTCAGAGGATGAAGTCCACCTTGGTCAAGATGGAAGCAAGAATCTGTGGCTGTGAAAGAGCTTTGCTGTAGTTTGCTTGGCTGTGACGTTGCTACTTTTAATAGCTTGTAGCTTGTAGTTTGAACGTTTGGAATATTTTTGTGAGACTAGGTAGTTAACCCACATGCAGGTCGAGTCCAAATATGGAGAAAGAGGCTCACGCTGAACAGAAGATGCGTATTCCAAATGTTTTCTGTCTTATATATCCAGTTACGACGGGCCCAGACTCCGAGACGATACGTGTTATCAGTAGATAAAAGTAGTCCAGCCTAATGGATTCTTAGTGGGGATGCTGCAGTTATCAAGGAGGTCTGAGTGACTGTCTGTAGGTGGGGAATTAAGGGTGAAGGGGTTAGGAATTTGGGGTGGGGGGGTCAGCGTTGGTTCATGTAACGATCTGAAGTGATGTGTTTTCTAAAAAATAGAGGAGGAACTTGCTATGAGAGAAAAGTGTGGATATGTGAGTTCTATTGTTGCAGAAATAGCAACACATGGGTCTGACCGTCCTTTAAAATAAGAGTTAAATTACTTAACTGCCCTTTTCAGACTGAAAAAAAAAGCTTGCACAATATTTAGTTTCAGAAATATGTGCAATAATCAATGTCGAGTAAGACAGTTTAAATTAAACATTACCGGAAATGTTTAAATGCTTGTCACAAGAAATGTTTGTGGTTTTGTTGCAAAGACCAAATAGAGGATAAAAAAATAAATATGCATACATAACAAAATAAAATAATTATATAATATATACAAAAAGATATATATATATATATATATATATATATATACATATATAAGTGTGTGTGTGTGCATTCTCTAATCCAAATGGACTTTGGAAGCTTCTCTAACTCTGTGGTTTTTCCTGTCTGCGTTGTTGGCTAAGCTGGTTTGGCCAGTGCATTGTGTGTGTGTGTGTGTGTGTGCTGGGGGTCAATGTGGAGCTTCTCAAACTACAAAAAATATATATATATATATATATATATATATATATATATATATATATATATATATATCAATAAAGTATAATTCAACATACAATACAATAATATTTCAATACAATTCATTACAAAAAATGTTCAATATTAGACTGCTATGCTTTCCATCAAATGTTAAAGATCATATAAATATACAGGTACAAGGGAAGGCCTGTCAGTGTGTTAACCCTCCAGTCTAAATGTCCAGATCTTCCTAACAAACACCAATCACATGACTCTGCGGGTCATGTGTTGAGCAGTCACACGTCCTTCCCGGCTCTGAAGGGTCAGTAGAGGTCGTATGAGTGTAGCGGAACGAGCTCTTTTCTCCCCCGGTGGACGCACGCTGAGTTTCTGCTCGGGTGCACAGGCTTGTCACGTTAGCATTAGCGTCACAGCCTCTGCTTTTGTGCTTTAGCGCTGGGGTTTCAAGCTGACCGTCACCGAGGTGGACGAGTGCGGCAACGACCAGCGTCGAATCTTCAACCTCATCCTGGCGTATTTCCCAAGACGGGACCTTCAGACCCCCTTCTTCTCAATTCATTAGCGCTTTGCCAAGTCGAGCTGAAATGTCTGAGCTCACGCAGCAATTAGCCAGTCTGGGTTTAGAAGCAATTACCCAGTCGGAGCTTAATTAATTAATCAGAATCCCCGGGGGGATGTGTTCTTGGTTAGTCTGTTTTGTAAAATGTATATGTTTGTTTCTGATTGCACTAAGGCTTAACTGGCTTTTCTGGATTTGGATATAATGTGGAAATGTGATATTTACATTCACGGCATTTAACTGACGCTCATATCCGGAGGGACTTACAATACACAATAACTACCATTGTTTCTACAACAGACATTGTCACAGGATCAGCTTTACACATCACATGGTTACACAGTTGTGTTCTTTCGCGCACCCAAGACTTTGAGTTTGATTGGAAGTTCCTGACCACTGCTTCTTCAGGGATGGGTCAAATGCAGGGGTCACATTTGGTTCTGGTGCGCTGTGTTGACAATGAGAAATAATCACTAAATACAGGACAGTGGCTGTCTGTTACAGAACAAACAAATTTCTATCCAAGTATGACATTTGGATGGAAATGATCAAGCTTGGGGGACGTTCTCAGACCTCCAGGAAATCTTATAAAAGGTCTTGAGTGCTTCAGTTTAATATAATAAACAAAATATTTTTGGGGAAATAAGTGCTGCACAATATTGGAAAGATAATGTTGCAGTATTCGCTCTTGGAAAAGCTGCAATTTACTTATCATTAAAGGTTGCTACGATACTGTTTCGAAATAGCACAAGTAGTTAGCTGCTGCCAGTATTTTATTTCTGTGATAAATAGAAGGATAAAAAGCAGTCTATACAAGAATGGATATATTTGATGAGGTTACTCTACACTATCAGTCAAAAAAGAGACCTTATGAAGTGAACCGAAGGGGACAACATATTGTTAAAAATTAGTGCTGCACAATATATGAAAATGTGATATTGCTATAAATATTTTTCTGTGATATACATTATGATAAAAAGTGCAAGTTTTGCATGAATGTTTCTGGTTGAAAGGACCTATTGGAAACGTGGCTTCTGAACTCAAATGAATGATGAGGAGATGAGGAGTAAAATCTAGATCCAAATCTCCACCAATATATCACTCGTTCATTCATTTTTCACATTAAAACCAAAACCAAAATCCAAAAAAACCCTAAAAAATATTTCCAAACCAAAAAAACACGCTCTCATATAACATTTCTGAACATGTTTTGGGGTCTCAGGTTTTGGTTTAAAGCATTTTTCTTCTAGCCCACCACCACATGATGTCTGTTGATTTTTAGTTAGGATGTGTATTGGTCTTATTTTTACACTGCATGTGTTCAGTAACAAATTTGTTCCTCTTTGGGCTGCACTTTTCTATTTACTCATTTGCATATTCTTTATTTTTTTCAAGAGGTAACCATGAGCTTCACTCCAAACAGTTCTGCTTCACTAGAGGCGATAAATCATGTTAAGTGTCGTAGTGGGGCGGTCACTCGTCTTGGGGGTGGAGTTAAGCTCACCGCTATGCGTCACCTTATGACACAGAGGTCAACTGCGGCCCCAGGCTTAGCCATGTTTCATGATACGGTTCATAAAAGAGGTCATCCTTCCTTAATCTTTTAGCCTCACCCATGCAGGCACATGTTACGTTCATTCAATGAAATCCTTCTCAAATTAGGCCAGTGGGTAAAACTGTGTGTGTGTGCTCTCTATACAAAGCACCATAGTGTTTTAACACTCATTGGGTTTCATTCACCAATGTCTTATTTTTGCTTAAATTTGTTTATGAAACAGTATCATATACAAATGCAAAATTGAAGATAACCCAGTAAACTAATGTTTTGCACAAACAGGAAAGAAGAAAAGAGTACTAAAATATTTGCTCACTTTGTTGCTGAGAAAGAAAAATAAAGTTTGCGAGGTCATTTAAACAGGTTTTGCAGCACAATCAAAGTCATATTGTCATCTCTGCTATATACTGTACAGATACACAGAGAGACGAGACGACGTGGCTCCAGTTTAAACAGTGCAGTAGGAAAAAGGGAACAAAGAACAATTAAGGCACATGGAATAAACAATAATAAATAAAGTACAAAATATACATTTTAAGCTAGACATGGAATATTAAATATAACTTTAAACTAGAACTAGAACTAGAACTAGAAATAGAGGTAGATAGAGATACAATGTGGATGCAGTATTACCTAGAATGTGGAATCGACTTGTACACTTTTACACTGGATGTGCAAGAGGTTGGAAACAGTTATAGTATGAAAAAGAATTCTATATCCAGTCTATTTATACATTCAGTGCTCAATATTTGTGCAAATAGTGGCAGCAGTGCAAAAAAACATTTGTTGCAGTGTTGTGTCAACTGTCATTTGAGGAGGAAATAGTCCGTATAGCAGCAAAAAAAAAAGTGTGTCACCGCGACGGTGATGTGTAAAGTGCAGTGGTGCAACAGAGTCAGTTAGAGAGGTTTAAATATCATAAAGCATGGGTAATTTTTGAGGAATAATTGCAAAGGCATTTAAGAAGTGTCAGTAACGTTAACAACAGGATTACTTTCATGATGAAACCAGAAGACAGAAGAAACATAATATATTCATCCTTTATCAAACCTTCTTCTAATTTGATTATTTGGCAGTTCAACTCCAAATGCCATTTTTTTCAGATGTTTTTATTCTTATTTTTTAAAATATGGTTCAGTAGTCTTGGTAACGTTAAACCACAGGAATATACAAGTAGAGGCGACTCCTAACAGAAGAAGCCAAAAGAAGAAGAAGACAATGGGCCTCATTCACCAATATTTTCTTAAATTTGTTCTTAGGAAAGTTGATATTTTAATAGTATTATATTACAAACCTGTATATTGAAGAAAGCCAAATAAGCTAATGTTTTGCACAAACAGCCATGTAATGAAATCTGCGTAAGAACTCATTAGCAGCTACAGATTCTGCTCTTTAGTAGGAAAAAATCTTAAAGGAGAAACCTTTGCTGAAGCTCAGAATCTTCATGAAAACTCTACATCAGGTTTAAGAACAAATTTCATCTTAAGAACGCTTGGTGAATGAGGCGCATTGTGTTCGTCTCACTGTCTTTCGCACTTTCGAAGTTTCTTGGCACGCCATTGCTGTTTCTCTCGTGCGGGCTGTGATTGTTTCTCGCCGACATCGCCGTGGTTGCTTAAGCTTTCGTCACATGCCTGAGGTGTGATGCGTCTAGACGCTATCAGTCTTTCATGAGACCTCATAAAAACAACCACGATCGGCACCGGAGATGGGAGGAAGGGGGATGAAGTGGGGGGTGAGGGGCGCTGTTTGTGTGTATGTGTGCTTGACACTGTTGGGAAGCTACTTATGATTAAAATTAGCTACAGCTACAGTCAAGTTACTGCTTTAAAATAGCAGTTTGCTACACTATTAGCTACAGAGAAAAGGTCTTGCTTCCATCATCCGACTCTCTGTTTGACAGCTGCCAACTGTGCGCTGTGGCACAATATGCAGCAGCCTATCAAAAGTCTATATAAGTATTTAAGTTACTAGTAATGCTTCTTTTAAAATGCTGTAGCATGTAAAAATAAAACCAAGACACTGACACTGACAGAAACACCTGCAAGTTGGAAAAAGCCATCTTTGTAAAGAGAGATAAAACATATTATTTAAAACTTTGTAGTGATGTAGGGGTTTGTTATGCAACAATGATATTTACTTTTAAAGCTACAGTATTTTAAAAGCAGCTTTGTTACTGATGAGCTACGAAAAACAGTAAAGTTGGTAGCAAAACTACTTGTAAAATGCTGTAACTTTATTAGCTGAAAAAATTATTAAGTTTGTGATGCTGCTACATTTAAAATGCTGAATTACTTTCTTTTCTAACCTTTGCCAACTTACTAACTTTTTCTTACTCCTGAAAAAAAGTAGTTAACTTACTAGTAAAACTACTTTTGAAATGCTGTAGCATTAAAAATAAAAACAAGACACTGAAAAGTAGTTACATTTGTGGTGAAGCTACTTTTAAAGCCACAAAGTATTAACTAATAAAGTAGCTACAGTAATAGCGTTGGTACTTGCACTGGGCTACTCCCCGACACTGTGTGTTAGTGTGTGACCGAAACGTTGGGTTTTAGTGTGTGTGTGTGGATGTGTGTGTGTGTAATTGCACTCCCTAAGTGTGAAGAGCGAGGCCTTCGAGAGGCTGCTGTGAGACTGATTGTGTGTCCGCGGGGAGACGGACAGGTTTACGAGGACAGGAGAGGTTTCCCCCGGAGAGAGGAAATGGCTAATCACGGTGCTTCATGATCGGAGCTGGTGAGACTCACACCAGGGTCCAGACTTGGCTGAAAAAATATGCACTGGCACTTGAACCGTGAGGTGACACATTCATTTTCCACAGGGCCAACTCGTACCGGATAGTGCGAGATGCGGTGAAAGTTTATTAATACATTACCGCGAGAGAGTCTTAAATCGAGAGGGTGATGTCAGCGAACCTGTTTATGAGGCATTCGTTGAGGGTTGTTCCTCATTTCCTCAAGGCACATTGCACTTATTGCATATTCTATATTTACTATACTGCAATTATTAATGCATTATAATATTTAAACTGCTGAACATGATTATGCTGCAAAAAGTGTTTAAAGAGACCGAACATATGATTTTTTTTTCTTTATGAGCAACAATGCGTTAACTGTCAAGCCAGGACCTAATTTTTTTTCCTTTATGTGTCTTCAAAGGGGCACCAACTGTGTTACAAAAATATATATCTTACAGAAGGATTCTGCGCAGAAATCCCCGTTTCTTGCTTTATTATTTACTTAAGCTTCATTTCATTGATACCTGATGAGAGAAGAAGAAAACTTTCTGGAACAAAGAAGATTTCAAAGAAAAGGGGAAAAAAAAAACTAAAGCAGAAATTCATAAATACTAGAGAGAGCTGTTTCAAGTTAATCCTACAGTCTGCTCCTGCTCAGAGAAGTGCTGGATGTTCTGAAGGATCTTAAAGCTGGCTTTGTTGCGTTCTAGCCTGTCTTCCTTCCTGCTTCAGAGTGTTTTCTAAAAAGTCTAGGGTATGGGGCTAAAAAATGTGGATATTTGTGGATTCGTGGTGTTCTAATTTTTGTCAAGGACTACAGTTTTTTATGGAAGGCCATTTAGGACTTAACGTCTACTTTGATGTCCGTCTTAAGACGTTCAAAGTGGGGTGCTACCACTATCAGTTTTTGAGGGGGAGCCACTGTTCTCTGCCACCTCTCCTCTGTTCGACCAGTTTAAATAAGCCTGCGATTCACCCCCCAACTAATGGACTGTGCCGAATACATCATCACAGTAACGTTTAAGACACGTAATACATACGTAGCCTACACGTAATCACAACGTAGGAGTCACATGACCGTAACGTAGAGCCCATATGACTACAATGTACAGGGACCGTACTGCATACGTATAGCCCCCCCGTCAAAAGGTGTGTGTACGTTGATGCCAACCAATAGCATAGATGCATTAAAGGTACAAACGTTTTAAGACGTTTAAATTCGTCGCGTTAACACATAGTTTTAAGACATGTTAAGATGTCCGAATGTCTTAACATGTAAAAAATGTAAGTGTTAAGATGTAAATTTTTGGTGTGTTAACACGGACGTCAAAGTAGACGTTAAGTCTCAAATGGCCTTCCATAGTTTTTACTCATGTTTTTGTTTTCACTCAGAAACACGTAAATCAGAAAGTAAACACTGACTAATCACAAGACATGCCAAAAATATTGGGCCTCATTCACCAGTATTTTATTAAATTTGTCTTAAGATAGTTAAGTCATTTAGCTACTACTGTAGTATTAAAGTATCGAACGTTAGCTATAATTTATAAGCTGAAGTCTTGCACAAATAAGCTTTTGCGTAAGATTCTGTTCTAAACACAAATGTCGAATAAGAAATCATTGGTGAAAATCAGAATCAACAATTTCTTCTTAAGAACATTTGGGCATGAGGCCCACTCTTTTTAACTCAAGTTAAATGCACGCATCACGTCCACTTGAGGTAGATACATTTTAAAAAATAATCTGAGATCAGAAGGCGGTGTGGGGAATAAAAGGTCTATAAATCAAAATTCATGCATAAAAGGGTTACATAGGTTAACAAGAGCTTTTTAGCTACTTAAAATCTACTCCAACTGCTAATACAACTCATAGGCCAGTCAATGAATAATTATAAGAGCAATAAAAATCCTGTTTGTTAGCCGTGCAGTCTCAAGTGCACTCAATAGAAACCCCTTTTCTGCAAAAGTCTAGTGATAGGCCTCACGTTATGTCAGAGTGTGAATTATGCAGACTCAGATTCATCCCCTGACACGACACCTGACATAACATTTTGACAGTGGCTAAATAGCAAACGGCGCGTTGCCGAGCGGGACCGGAAGCAAGAGAATGTCACGTCGTGTGTGATAAACTGTCATTAACCGCGAAGGCTGATTTTGACAAGGTTGATGCTTTGCCATCGCACAAGTGGCTTGTCACATCATCTCTCGTCCACCCCTGCCTTTTTTACAACAAGCCAATCATTTTCGTCATACTTTTTGCACTCCCGTGCAGTAGCCACAATAAGAGAGGCTATGTTATACAACGATGTCATTTTTAAACTAGCAGGGTTCTGATTGGTGTCGAATTGGCAGAGGCGGCATCTGTAGCGTAGGCATCTTGTTGTATCACAGGGCCCTCGTGGCAGCTGAGGGATATAGTCAGAGGATGGAGTCCATCTTGACCAAGATGGCAGCAAGAATCCGTGGTTTAGAAATAGCAACTAGACTTATTTTAGGTTCTTGAAGATATATATGTATGTGTATGTATATATATATATATGTATATCTCACCAAAATATCTACAGCAAACTTTTGCATATTGTGCAGCGCTAATTTCTGACAGTATTTTGCTTAATTAATTCACTTCAGAAAGTCCTTTTTTGGTTCTCAGTGTGAACATTTCAAATAGTACAATTTATTACAAATCCTACATGTTCATGTGTCATAATATACAGTATATCAATATTCAAAGTCAAGTCAAAGTCTAAATAAACTTTGTCATCTCAACTATGTACACGTACATCGAGAGATGAGACAACGTGGCTCCAGGTTCTACAGTTTGAAGGATAAGGCACAAAAGCAAAAAAGTATATAAATATATAAACACAATAAGTCATAAAAAATGGCAAAATATATACACATAGGCTTTAAAATATATTTAAGAAACTTTAAACTAGAGGCAGATAAAAGAGATGATAAATAATAGCAATGTCAGCTTTCCAATATGGTGCAGCGTTTATTTCTAACGATATTTAGCTTCTTGCTTCACTTGCAAAGGTTCATTTTTTGGCTAAGGAAAAGAAGGTGAAGTTGGAAGCAAAACCATATTTTTTCAAATGTTTCACTCTAAAAGGTAACATTTGACAGACAATTTATCGCAACTTATACATGCCAAAAAGCAAAACTATCTCTACCTTCAAGTTGTCATTGAAACCTTATTGTGATTGGACATTACAGTGTAAACTTTTATCTAACTTCTGGATGAAATAACTTGGATGTTGTAAGCTACTTTTTCCCTGTAGCTTGTAGTGTTACTAATTACTATATTAAAGCAGCAGCTACTTTTAATCATAAGTGGCTTGTAGCTTGAAAAGCCACCGTTTAAAAGCGGCTTCTCCAACACTGCGTAGCCTTAACTCTCAGCGGGGCCTGTAAATTTAGTTCAGTCCAGAGATCAAATAAAGACCGACTCGGAGGACCAATCGTCGCTGATATAAAAACTACATCCTCCCCCGTATCCACCCGCTCCCCCCGCCCCATCCTCCACCCCTGAGCCCGGCCTCTCTCGTCGACGCAATTATCATTCATTTAATGAAATTGCCCTGCGTTTTGCAAACATGTTATGAAAGGAGAGTTTCCATTAGAACTGGGACACCACCTCCCCCATCTCTGGAGGATCTAATTAAACTAAACTAGTTTCCAGCCCCGTTCTAAATGACTTCGGAAAAAGATCCATTCATTATGTCTGCCCTCCAGTCCTGTTACAAATATCCTCAAATATTATATTTATCAATTAAATAGGTTATTAAACGTCGCCGTGTTGACGCCAATTCTGCTGTGTCCGAGCCGCTGAGAATAGGACTATTTCCATTGCTAGCTACTGTACGCCCAGGCAATGGGGTACTTTAAGTGAGTCTGCAGCCTTCTCTGGCCTATTATCGCCACGCGCTCCCTCGCGTTGATTTGATTAATTGATAGCATGGGTTCGTGGGCGAGGAGTTGTTTTTTTCAAAAAAAAGAGAAAAAAACAATGACCCCGGGGCAGTGCACAGCCGATATCTCTCTCCACCTTCTCCACTTTATCTGATGAAAGTTTAAACCGCTGATCAATGGCCGACTCCGGGTGTTTCTCGATAGAGTTCACTTTGTTGCGATGGCAACCGACTGGCTTCCAATGGCTTTCTCAACTGACACAATAAAAGTATAATTGATTTGTTTTCCTGTTGTAACATTATTAGAAACTCGAGCAGAACAGATGCCTAATCTCAGCAGCGGTGGGGTGGAGTTGTGACCGGTGCATTTAAAAGGAAAGTAGCATTCAATTTGTAAACTTTCTAAAGAGAATTTAGACATGCGACGGTAAATCTAACAGGTACAGTACTATGCAAATGATTTAGTCAAGTCTGAAATGTGTTTTTACGCTTTTTTCACCTTCTTTCAACATCTGAGTATTAAAAATTGGACAAACCAACATTTCAAATGAATTTATATTTTGTTTTCCATTTAAGATGTCCCTCGTATGTAGCTCCGATGTCCTTCATCCCTCTATCCTTCCTTTTCACCCACATTTACATTTACAGCATTCAGCAGACGCTCTCATCCAGAGCGATGTACAACGGTGCTTTGTAGTCCACGATTCTTCTTCAATCTGTAAAGCTAGACTTAAATCAACAACTATCATTTCAAATAAGTTACCACAAGATAAGTTACACACTTGAACAAATCCTCTTAGAGAAAGATGGAAGTTAGTGCGCAGAGAAGAAATGTACGTGTTAGCAGTTAGCTGTTTTTTGAGGTAAAACAAAGTAAACAATAAGTATGAGGAGTAATTAGCCCCCTAGATACTCCTTGAAGAGGTGTCATCTGAAGACAGCAAGGGACTCAGCAGTTCTGATGGTACGAGGACTCGTACCTGCTGCACTCCAGACCCAGCTTAAAAGCCGACTTTAACGTATGGGCAGAGTTAAAGTCTGGGGAATAAGAATGGTGCTGGATGAAATGGTTAGATGAAAGCAAACATCCAGTAACATCTAAACAACATGCAAAATCGGGTTCCATGAACATACCCTCATTAACAGCCAGTCATAGAACTTGATAACAGCCGGTGATACGAGTGACGTGCAAACGGCTAATCGTTTAACAGGTTTACTGTTACGGTTTAGTGCGCTGTTAGTTATTGTTACAGCCACAAGGCAAGATGTTACCACTTTTTGTTGGATTTTTCAAGGATGACACAAAGCCTGCCGCTTTTGCGCACAGTGAGTTAAGTGAAACAGTTTATTTACAGTGCGCTGGCGATGACACAAAAACAGTGCAAACAAAAAAATTAGACAAAACGAATAAAACACAAGAAGACGGTATATACAAGATTTACAATAGCAACCAATCCAAAAAGGGGAATCCAGGCTCAAATCCACTATAATCCAAAATGTAGTCAAACCAGAAATACAATACTTATTTGTCACTCTTTCTCCACACGCCCAAAAACCCGACCAACACTCCTTACAAACTTCCACCCCAACAAAAAGAAAGTAGCCATCTTAAATCATTTACATACAGGAAGTAGATTTTAGGTCATAGGTCAAACCCAGGTATAAAAACAGGAAACAGTTTGGCTCTGTTTGGCCATTTGCTACAACTAAGGGTAAGCTGCTCTGTTCACTGGTACAATGTACAGTTACATTTAGCAACTTACTGTCTCTGTGACCCTGCAGGTGTCACACTTATCATCATCATTTAACAGAGTTTATTACATCTCAACTGTAAACGTTAATGTTCGTAAGTTATGATACATTTGACGTTAGTTTACATGTTACAGCTGTTAGGTTGATCTACCTAAGAGTGTCTACCAAAGTGTACACAAGTTGGGGTGGTGGCATTTTGAACCAAGTGGTCATAATGTCAAATCCAGCTGTATTCTACTGCCAGGACGGAAAGCATTGGTCCCCTGAGAAAGACCCCTAAGGAGACGGTTCCTATAATTAGGGAAAGTTGGTTAAATGCTGTAATTAAAAGGATTTACAACGTTCAAGAGTTGTTTGGGCAACATTAAAATTATGAGCTCCTTGTGTTAATAATGTATAAATTTAATTAAATTAGTGTTTTACTCCTGGTTATTATTAAAGACACGGTGTGAAATATTGTGATTTTTACAGCTATATCGTCCAACTCTAGTTTAAATCATATTTAATTGTAGTGAAGACCCCAGATTTTTGTGCCCCTTTAACTGATAAATTTCCCCGACAACTTTTCCCATGCCAGCGTTAAAACTTTAATTGAACTCCGCTTCAGTACAAACTCATTCATTGTAACCCTGCACTGAGATTGCACTTCTGACAATGCTAAGTAAATCTATTACCTCCCCCTCATACTTTACCTCCGCTCTCCACCTTTCCCATAATTCACGGCGGCCCGGACGGGCCTGTCCAGCCTCCATTTGGCTAATGGCTCCCTCCTCTGAAAACATGGCCGCCGTCGCCTCAGCCCCGTCTCAGACCTCCCGGCTGAGGAGCTAAAGGTTGATACGCTCTGACAGAGACAAATGGCTGGAGAAGGAGAGAGCGCGAGGGAGCGAGGGAGAGAGCGCGAGGATGGAGGGATAGCGGGGCGGGAAAGGTGGGAAGATAACGTCGGAGCGGTTTGAAGCCCGCCGAGCTGGCAGGCCGCGCTCCCTTGATTAGAATTGCAGATAGAGGAGGCTACGAGGTGAGACCGGTGTCTTGAGTGACAGGAGCTCGGGCGATCCGGTGTGTGTGGGAGGAAAGGAGAGCGAGTTCAGACCTTGCCAGCCGGAGGAAAGACTGAGGAAGAGCTTTTCCCGAAAGCCGCTCCAAGCCTGCTCTTCTGCTGCTTTGTGATGCTCGCCATTGTTTTTTTTTTTATTATTTATCCAGCCCAAAGGTTGGGCCTCATTTGTGGTCCACAAACAGGACAAAATCCCTTTGACTCATATCGTTGCAGTACTTTTGTTGGGTCATAAAAGCAAACAGCATTATTTGCCAGCTCAGGGATTAGCGAAGTTTTGATGCCCGGTGTTGCACTGGGAGCTGGTGTTGCGGTCTCGTTGAGACTTGGTACTTGTCGCCCTTTTTGGAGTTGACAACAAGGTCAGGGTCGGTGTCTTGACGAGACGCTTGTCAATGCTAAAGGGAGCATGACCTGCTCTAAATAACCAAAGAGATGGAACGGTGATTGAAGTTTGACTTTAACCCTTATAACCCTGAGTGAATTTGGGGCGTTTTTCTATACCTTTGTTTTTATTCTTATTATAGTATGTGTGTAGAAGTTAACAATACATGCTTCATGTTGTTGTGTTCAGGACGTCCTGCTCCACTCAGATTTGTCATAGTTTGATGTGTAAATGTTGACACAGTCTTCAAATCAGTCCATTTCCGATGACAACTGACTTGTGCCTGTAGAATATTTTACTTTTTTCCATCCTTATGTAGTTTAAAAAGTGCTGAAACTTTAGAAATAACTGCTAGAACTAGTAAGAACAGTGTCTGATTTATTGACTTACAGAGTTGTTATTATGCAGAGAAATGGCTTAGTACTATGCAGAACAATAAGGTTAGTGCAGGTGGAAACACTTCTTTATCCATTTGGAATCCATCTGAATCTAGAATAAAACTATTTGATAACAAATAACGCATTTTTCTATCTTTATTTTTTACTCTCCAACATTATAGAAAGAAAAAAATATTTCCTGATAAATTGGAAATGAAGAAATTGTGAAGTTAAGGCTATTTTTGAGCATTTGGACTCATTTTGGCGTGTAATTCATTTTTGACTCATTTCTGGGAGAGAACTACATTTTTGCCATGAGAGCATTCCATATGAGAGCCGCGGCACAATAGCACTGTGGAGGTGCGTCGGTAATAAATAAATAACAAGTAAATGGCTGTACTGTAAGTGTAGTTGTTTTTGTTACTTATCAGCTAAAAATATAAGTTTTGTCTGTAATAAAGGGGAAGATTTGACTGAACTGTTTTAGTGAATGTTGTACTTGGTGTACCCTGTGGAGTGGTGTGCACTTTCAAAAAGAGCGCCTGTGTTTACATCGGGAAAAAAGCATTGTTTTTACGCAATTACTACAGTTTTTGTGCATGGAATTATTCACAAATAATTTCACATACAGATGAATCAATGTGGTGTCCGTTAAGTTGAAAGTCTTGTGATTCTGACAGTATGCATGTGGTTTCTGTAAGTTAAAGGGATTCTGAGTTATTCAAAAACAACTTGCGTTCGTTGAACTGAAACATTTGAGGTTGTTTCTTACACTCAGGCTCTTCTCGTCTCTCTTTATATCTGTACAATATATAGAAGAGATGACAAAGTTTACTTTGACTTTTTTATTAGTGTAATGGTTAGGGAGTTGGCCCCATGATCTGAGGACCGCTGATTCAAGTCCGAGACCAGTAAAGGTACCACTGAGGTACCGCGGTCAAGCAATGCTCCCTGGTCGATGCCAGAAGCTGCCCACGGATTTCAGCTCTCTGTGTACGTTGTACATGTCTGAGTGGACAGTAAACTCTCTTCAGTCTTGAATCTTTAAACCATGCTCCTGGTGCAAGGACTATTTTGCTCCCTTAAACTAGCCAAATTTAATTTAGACATGCCCTTACTGCTCATGCCACGCGTTTAGACCGTTAAAATAGGGCCCTAACTATCTGAGTGAATCTGGCGTTCTAGTCACCAGTAACCCGGGCCAAACCGCAGAACGTTCGAGGCAACTTTTTGCATGAACGTACACACATGAGCACACACACAGTGGCGCGTGCACACTCTCTGAAATGTCAGTGGCCCTGCCTGTCATTTTGAGGCGACGCTCGGGACGTGTTCTGTCTCCTAAATGAAGCCCAGGGGAGGCCCCCCGACTGTTGGAGGCCCGACTGACAGAGCGCAGCGTCGGGGCCAAAATCTGGCATGGCTTAAACGCATGTCACCTCACCTCAGCCATGCCAACTGTCTCAGCTTGCCAACTCCGCTCACTGCCTGCTTAACATGGGCAGCCGTCCTGACTCTCCTGCAAGTGTGTGTGTGAGAGTGTTAGTGTGTGCTGGCAGGTTTTTAGGAGGTTGGGAGAAGCTGACTGTCCCCTAAATTATATGAAAGGTGAAAAGTTGTGGGATTTGTGTGGGTTTGGTTGGACATTTTTGTATATGACACCAGGGAAAACTGCTTTTAGAGAAAAGTTGCAGGTTTATGCAAAAAAAAGCCCAAAAAAAAAAGGTTAAAAAGGGCAGAAAATAGATAGTAATAATAATAATAATAATAATAATAATAATAATAAATAATAATAATAATAATAATAACAACAAACAACTATTATTATTATTATTGTATTAATATTAATGTTACTCACTATTTATTATTGATAATAATTAGTGTTGTTGTTGTTGTTGTTGTTGTTGTTTATATTGTAATTGATTCTGAAGAAGAACAAGAAAAACAAACAAAAACAGAACCAGAAATGAAAAAAAAAAAACAATGATTGTTTTTATTATTATTATTATCATTTATATTGTAATTGATTCTGTTGATTTTTCTATATTTGCGTGTTTGTGGCGGCTCTCCATGTGTGTGCCTGTGTGTTTGTGTGTAGCCCGTATGAGTTTGTGTGAGGGGTATATATGTACATGTATGTGTGTGTGTGACCGTCCCCAGGTATCTGTGTCTATATTGATATCTGCATGAGTTTGTCTGAGGGTGTTCGTGTGTGTGTGTGTGTGTGTGTGTGTGTGGGGTGTTGCTAGAGCAGCATGAAGTGTCATAACGTGTCTGATTCTGAAGTAGAAGAACAACTTCAGTCTCCACCACTACTAAGCAGACTCGGTCCGACGCATGCTTTATAAGCACACCTTTTTTCATTACAATAGCATGTGGCTGTTGGAGAAAGTCATTATGAATGTGGACCAGATGATCCGGCTAGATTATGATTGCTGCGTCTGATTTCAGCTCATTACCTCCTTTAAATGTCATAACCTTTAATAGGGCTGATTATCCCTCTCACTGAAATATTGCTGCCTCCTGATTCTTGCTTTTCCTCCCGGCAAGAGGGCACAGCAAGTCCTGCAGCTCTCAACCTCGCACAGCAGGGCCCATCGTAAAGCACTTCTACTCCTTTTCATTCCCAGGGTAGAAACAGCTTTTTTGATGAGTTCTGGGTTCTTGGGGCGGTGGAGCAAGAATCCCGGCAGAGAAAAGCGAAATTTGTATTTGGGAGGAGCAGGAGTTGGGCAGCGGGAGACGTCCACCTGGTTTGGGGCTTTAACAGTGAGGGGGCAATGAAAGCAGCAGAGTGCATTGTCCTGGAACTGCAGCCTGACCGACTCCGCTGTGCAGCTGCTGCACACACTCACGCACACATACTCACACGAAGGTGAAGCAGCTGAGCTGTCCCATCCACTGCACTAACAAAACAAAGGCAACATGCACACACACACACACCTTGCATTATGACCACACTTTTAGGGGACACTCAAGACCTAAAACTCAACTTTTCAAAACTGGTCAACACATAAGAAATGTGCTACAAAACCATAGAAATCCATAGCATATATAAGCCCTTAAATACACTCCCCACAAAACATTACAATCCCGAGAAATCTCACGCTCGCAGTATCCTTTTATTTTGTTTTTCCCTTTTTACAACTTTGGCCCCTCGGCGAACAGGTCCAGGATGTGCTTTTACGGCAGCGCCGTCTTACGACTGCTTTCTTGCGGGTGGAGGGAAGTCCTCATATTGGAGGAGAGAAGTGAGGGTTGAGAAGTGATGAGTCAGGCATGGAGGGGCACGGCTGAATGAGAGGGCGACCAAGCGCGACCGTCGTTATGTGCATCCTGCCTGTCAGTCAATCCAGTGACAGAAGCGAGCAATTACCTTCACCTTCCTCTTCACCTGCCCCCGCCCCGAGGCGAAACTGAAAGCGGAGGGAGGCGGACAAAAGAAAGTTCTCATTACCATTCTTCAAGTACTCGGTTAAATATTTACTAACGTTTAGTGTGCACACGGAGGCTTCTCGCTTCCGAAAATTGAGTTCCTTTTTGGTAGTGTAAGGGTAAAACAGGTGAAATGACCCTGAAATATAAGAGAAAGAGAGGGGTTGGGGAGAAGCGGTAATGTTAATTAAGAGGAGCAGCAGGGAAGGGACTTGGATCATGATGTTGTAATTAATAAAATCCCCACTCCCACTAATCCACTTCTCATGACTAGACCCAGTCTAAGTGCACTCAGGTGTCCTGCTCCTCAGTAACCTCGTATGAGAGAGAGTGAAAATCAGTCGAATACAACAGACAGGGAAGGACAGAAGGGAGGAGGGACTTGAAGGGAGAGACAAAAAAGAGTGAGAGAGACAAAGAAAGACAGAGAAAATAGAGACAAATACCAGCGAGAAGCGAAGACAGAAGTGAAACAAAAAAGAAAGAGTAAAGAGAAGCGATTAGAGGAGAGATGAAGCCGAAAGAGAAAAGAGTGAGAGAGGTCAAAGAGAAAGACAGAGATAGTAAAAAAAGAGAGAAAAGTAGAGATGGAGTAGTGTGAGGGGAAAAGTAGCGAAGGTAAGAAGAGAGACAATAAAGGGAAGAGAGAAAAAATGGGAAATAGAATCCAAGTAGACAGCAGAGAGAGAAAAAACTTTCCAGAGAAAGAGACAGGGAATTTTTGAAGAGAGAGAGAAAGGGAGAGAGAGAGAAGAGAGTGAGAGGAAGAGAGAGAGGGAGGAAAGAGAAGACAGTGTCAAACAGAAACAGAAAGGTAAATGAGACAAACAGAGTGAGAGAAAGGAGAGAAGAGTGGTGAAAAAGACATACAGGTAAGCAGAGTGCATAATCTGCGATTGGAGTGGGTGATGGCGTACAGTATTGACTTTAGATCCATAAAAGTCTCCTCTAGCAAGCTGTACAGGATCTGTGATTAGAATAGATGTGAAAGCTGAGCAAGCTGGCCAGGCCTTTTACTACTCCAGAGCTTTTACACCTGACGCCATCACTGCAGCATTGGCCTGGACATTTATTATCAAACCTTAGTTATGTAATTACTCCACATTATTATGTCATAACGTACACGAGTTAGTCCATGTTCACTCACTCTTCACCTG